>JAFEMH010000108.1:977500-1074182 GCA_022495995.1 Adenophora triphylla var. japonica | reverse complement strand
ATAAGCGTGGAATTTAATGAGCACTGAACTGGCCATCCTCCTTCTGAAGGCAATAACTGGACATCTTCCGAGCCATGTCTGAAACCACATCTGAGAGCCTCCCCCAGCCACTTCCCTGACTAGAGACTCTACGGGCCATGGTTAACTCTGCAGCCTAAGTTTGAAAAGGCCTGTCCAAACAGAATTAGGCAACCGGCTTGCACCTGTCTGCTAGAGACATCGGGTCTCCTCCTGCAAGACACTGCCCCCCTGCTCTTCGGCGAAAGGCAAAGAGATGATTCACTATGCGGGATAGTAATGTAACAACCTACGACTCCTTTTGCTCCCCGAAAACCCAGTAGAGCCCAGACCACCAGTCAGGAATCTCGAAAACTTTGGAATGCCTCCTGAATGACATCTTTAGGGGGTACTGGTGAAAAGAAGGCTTGCCGCGGCCTTGACATGGAGAATTTCCAACCTGGCTGGAATCCGAATGCTCCCGTGGATACTACAAAGTATTGTGCTTTTCATCAAGCTCTACGGACATTCCGGTTATTGACAACCGCTTGACTCCTGAAAAGGCAATTTAGGGGCTAATAGAGCAAGGAAAGTTGGAAGGCCTTTGAAGGGCCTAAACACAGCCAAAAATCTCGCTCCAAATAACCTTAATCAGGTGAGACATGATTGAATGCGGAGAATCTTCGCATGCCGGTGGAAGATGGCGATGAAGGTCCCCAAATACCCGTGGCCAACCTCGTCGAGGATCTCATTCGCATTCCCCTCAGCTGTCGAGGATATCGAACGAATCAACCCATGCTTGGTCTCCATGTCAGAGACTCCTTGCAAGAATACGCAGCCCGCTATTTTCGGATGAAGGCAAGGCCAATATTGAAGAGTTGGGGCTGCCTTCCTGTCCAAAAATATGAGAGGACCATTTACACAAGATGGTTAGAACAATCGAGAAGAATTAGACAAGAAAGCTTCCGGCGAGCGCCTGGACCGGGGCTTATCCAACAAAGAGGCCGAAGAGCATCTGGAGCTAGTACACTCCTGCAAATTGGCTCTGGAGAAGCCCCAATATGATCCCCAGAACAATTGAAAGAATCGGAAGCAGGAGGATTCCTTCTATATCTGACCTGGTGTCAAATACGTGCCACCCCCTCTCAACTCTTCCCACAGCAATTTCTGGAGGAGAAGGCTGAGTCCACAATTGCCACTTCCGGAGAAATGGGAAGCAGATGACAGTTTTTGGCTGCCACGCGCCCATTGATGTCCCAGCCCAACGGAGTTCTGATCGGCGTTCCCTCCTCAGCCGAAATCCCCGGTAGTATGGGAAGAAGATTCCGATGATAGGCGATGCTGATGATGATGACGAGAGTGAAGAGTCAACTGAGACTCCCGATACGGAAACAATCTGGAACAATCATGCCAGAAATGAGCCACGTGGGAGCCGAGAGCAGGCAATGGCCGGTTGTCAGCAAGCGACGACGTTAAGATACTTCGGGAGAAGAAGAATATGAAAATTAACCGACGACATGAAGGCCATGAGAGTTTCCTGAGATCTGAGCACGTGGATGTCTTGAAGAATTCAGTGCACTTTGCCTACCATGCTTTGGGGAAAAGGGTTTTCAGCGTCCGATCCGAGTGCCGATAGTCGAAGATCTGATCGAAACAGGAAAATTAACTCCCGTCCGCCTGC
Organism: Adenophora triphylla var. japonica; assembly: GCA_022495995.1. Taxonomy (NCBI): domain Eukaryota; kingdom Viridiplantae; phylum Streptophyta; class Magnoliopsida; order Asterales; family Campanulaceae; genus Adenophora; species Adenophora triphylla. The sequence goes on along the minus strand of JAFEMH010000108.1, from coordinate 1,072,504 downwards.
AAATGAGAAAATAACCATGGTTAGATCAAATCCACCCGAGAACAACGTAACACTCCTTGTCAGGGTTACCCAAGAAGAGGTCACCTTCCCAGTAATGTACTGGCGAGCCTTTCGAGAGGAAGTCCTAGAACTTGGCATGATACTCATGCGCCTCCCACAGAGAACGCTAATAACTATCTCCGGAACTCGAGTGTGAAAGAAGGAACCAGAATGGCTGCTACTATACTGGGGATGAAATCGAAAAGCCCCAGGAGCCCCGCACAATAGCGACTCTTGTTGCATGATAACTGATAGAGCAAGGCCGGCCATGAGAGTGAATCGGAGGACGCCCTCAGCTTGCGGGCCATCCAAGGGCTGCAACAATACAACTCAAACCCAAAAGCCTGTGCACCTTGGAAGCATGCCATAAGGGGCCGCCAGGAGGAGCCAGCACAGCTTTCCAGGTCCCTCTCACTTGTTGCTGCAGGCTCCGTCAGAACAGCGTGCCAATAGCCAAAAGGGCTCCCCGTTGACCTTAGCAGCACATTTGAAGAAATCCCAAGCCAAGAGACAACTGATGAGGAAGTTAATCTGCTGACCCAATCTGAAGCGAGATCTTCCAAGGGAATCCAAAGGCGAGATAAGAAGGCCACAGATCGAAGCACCGAAAGAGAGATCGCCGCCGCCTATGCTCAAGTACAGCTGAAACTCCAGATCCTTGAAAAAGAGGATCCCGTGCTCACCCAGCCGAAGCAAACATAGGCCAACATTTCCCTCCGGCTCTGCTAACATCACTTCGTCCCTATCCCCATAAAGCTGAAAGTTTGGAAGAAAGCCTGGCCGCACTCTAGTCCCTATTGATGGCTACTCCCGATGACGTGGCAGTCAGCTGATTGGAAACATCCACTACGGGAAACATAATCACTTTCACGAGATCTCGACCTCCCTCAATTTGGGGCTGATGCATAACGAGGCCTCTCTTCATCGCATCAGCTTGGATCCATGATCGACTCGCCTCCTCGGGTCTTGGTTGATACCGGGTCCTGTAAATGAATATTCTCCCGGCAAAGATCTATGAGCCTGCTTGATATCAAGACCTACGAGACTCTGAAGCCTTCCTCCCTCACAGCCAAGTCTCACCACCTCGAACGGAAGGATCCCGAGCAGGTCCTCGGAAGCTTGCTACTTTTGGACCTCTTGGCTTTGGACAAAAATTGATACCTGTGGAATTCCAGGTTATCGACATGTCCCGATTACTTTCAATGCCTTATTGGAAGACCTTGGCTCCATCAAGTCCAAAGGGGTCGCCTCAAGCCTCCACCAGTGTGTGCGAAGTTCGCCTCGAATGGGGATCGACGACCATTTCAACGGGGATTTAGTCACCTTGGAGGGCACGAGACACGGCGTGGGAATACCTATCTGGAAATCAAACATGACTGAGGAAGGTCTCGTGCTGGAACTGGTGCGGATTCACGCCTCGAGCCTCCCAAAGCCCAAGTGTGCAACATAGACGACGGCCACCTGTGGATAAAATCCCACCGGTCTTGAAAATGATGAGAAAGATGGAGCTATCTACCTGGCCTCGGTTTGGAAGCACCTACAAGGAACTCACAAACTCATTGAGGTGAAAGGACGAGAATACTCGCCCATTGGGCTTGGGATATGAGGCCTCCTCTACTGGAGCTGATCTAAAAGGAAAAACATTTAAGCCGCCACAGCAAGGGTCCCGCCTGTCTCAACTGACCTGGAAATCTCTCCTCTTTCGAGCCCAATCTTGGCCGTAACTACTTCTGTAAAGGGTCCCACACAACCAGGAAACATCACAGAGCTCATTCTACGGAGCCCATGGCTGAAAGCTACAGAGATAGCCTCAACTTAAGTTTGAGAGGAGCCAAGGCTAAGTCCCGGTCCGCAGAATGTTCCTGGACCTACCCAGAGATACTTGGGGCTACCACTACCATGAAGAGTGAGTATACCTTCAAAGGCGTGCTGATGCAGTGGAGCAGTTCGAGAGGCTCACAATGACAATTCCTGACTGCCCAGGAAGATCCAGAAACCTGAATTCGACGACAGTGCCAAAAGCTAAGGCCACGGAATTTCCCTCGGATGATTTGGGATGGTCTGGTTACTGTATAATTGTTCGAAGAAGAAGTCCAGGTGCCAGACTGATTGATCTCGGCTTGGTCATCAAAGAGAATGATAGCAAAAGCAATCGAGAAAGGAAAACAAAAACAGCCACAGTTTCGAGTCATGAGGCTAGCCAACATGCAAAGCGGTGAAAAAATTGGGAAAACCTCCCGAGGCCCGTCCGCGTTGACTAAGGAGGAAATGATCACCAAGCTTGGCATTGGTCCCCCATCCCTTTGCTGTCAATCTAGGACAAGTCCTCCCAGTCTCTCTTTCAATGTTAAGATCGGAGGTCTCACAGGGTCGTCCCGACGGCTCTCACGCACGAAGACTACGAGTCTGCACAAGCACTGTATTCCTTTTCGTTTTCAATGAAATGACGAACCTTTCTGAGTATCCCTCGATTGCCACTTTAACTAATGATGAATTAATTAATAAAAAATTTTTTAATAATAATTCATTAGATAAAAAAGCAGACACATTAAACGAAAAAAAAATCAAACAACAAAAAAAAAATCTTTAAGCAGGTTGTCCGGAAAGAGGAAAATCGAGCCCAAGCTGCCGAAGAGATTTTGACGAGTGTGAATTTGGGAACTGCGGAAGAGCCTAAAGAGACGCAGATTGGTGATTTCTTCGAAGGAATCGGAAAGGATGCTCTGCAAAGTCCTACAAAATCCTCAATTCAAAGAAAGTTGCCCTCTTCATCAAAGAGAACATCATGTGCAGATACATTTCAGATAATGGATCCCACTTCGAAGGGGAATGCGACAGGATGCTGGCAGAATTCCGAATAACCCGTCACAAGTCATCTCCTTACAGGCCCCAAACCAACGGAGCCGTTGAGGCAGCAAACAAGACTCTGGAAAATATCATCCGGAAAATGGCTGTCCAAGGCAGAGATTGGCCCGAGAAGTTACACCTGGCACTCTGGGGCTACAGAGACATCTAGCCAAACGGCAACTTGGGAAACACCGTCGCCCTCACATACGGAATGGAAGCCGTACTCCCAATCGAGCTTGGAAATCCCCTCGCTCCGTACACCGCTGGAAAGCGATCAACGAGGTCGAATGGCTCCAGGAGTCGCCATGATGAATTGGCCTGCTAGATGAGCGACGATTGAAAGCCATGGAACACATCCGAGCCTACCAAGGAAGAATGGACAGAGCCTTTGACAAGAAAGTAAAGCATCGGGAGATCCGAGAAGGTGATCTCGTTTTGAAAGAAAAGCCCCCAGTCCGTATCAACCCCCTCGGCAAATGGGAGCTGTATGGGTCGGGCCATATGTCGTCAGGAAGATCTTCTCGGAGGAGCCATGCAACTTGCGAGACCTCGACGGGAATCCCTTTGTACACCCGAGTGAATGGTGACAAGGCTGCACGCGTACTACGCGTAAAAAAAAAAAAAAAAAAAAAAGAGTGCTAAAAGAGTAATACCCAACTAGGTTGAAAACCCGAAAAGGGCGGCCTAGGTAAAAAACGAGGTTGCACAAAAAAAAACAAAAAAAAACAACAAAAAAAAAACAAAAAAACAACAAAAAAAAAATCGGGTTGAACTACGAAGACTGAGCTCCTCAAAATGAGGAACGTGAGCGGCGGAAACGGTTCGGTCTAAAACACAAATAAAAGCCATACTTTGACATCAATACAATTGATCGAGACCATGAAAGCGTCTCGAAAAACTCTAAAGCAATTCAAATATTCATTACAAGTTAAAAGCTCTTTGATGAGTCTAAGCCCGATTCATTCCTACAGCGGCAGCTTTGCTAAAAGAAAACTAAGATACATAATCAAATTAATGTATGCCGCCATGACAAGAAAGGATACTCGGAAACCTCGAGTCACTCCAAGCCACTCGTGCTTGGCCTCTCCCCTCTTCTTCCCCCTTCGAGTCTTCTTTTACGAACGGGAAAAATGTCGGTGTTTCTCCTACCAAGCTACGGTATAGGGACGGGATCTATCAAACCGGCCTCTGTCGGGGCCTTAGTAGCCACTAGCGTCATCTCTCATCTCTCACTGTAGCCTAGGCGGTAGCATAGGAGCCCTCCTCTCCTGTCTCTTGACGTAAGCCTCATAGTCGGTCACGAGCGTCTCCGCTCCTGTCATGAGGGTTGGCCCTCGCCTCGGCCCTCCTCCTCTCGAAACAGTCGGGTCCTCCGCACCCACAATGGCCTCACGCCGTCTCAAAATAGCCACTGAGTCTCTCCCAGGATGCCTCTCATACCAATCCGGTACCAAGTGGTCGAGAACACCGGTCTCGGACGCTGAGAATAACCCGAGGAGGAAAGGCATCATACCTCCATGCTCGGGAAAGAAATGGAAACAACGAGGGATCATCCATAGAAGCGGGAGCCACCACCACGGTGGCTATATCATCAAAGTCCCCCAAAGGAACTGCTCCGAGGCCAAAGCTGTCTCGAGAACTAAAGCCGGAATATAGAAGCTAGGCGAGAAAGCCCGGAAGCATGACCACATGAGACCCGTCTGAAGCACTCTGCGAGTCTCCACCCGACAAGGCGCGACCATCGATATCTTACGTACGGAGACCAGCCATCAGCGCTCCCATGAGCCACGATCATCAAAATCCACAGCAACCCCCTCTGGCAAATGTCCAAGGCTTGATCATGTCGGGAGTTTCCCGAAGAATCCCCAAACGCTCCATCGGCCACGGGGTCGAGAGGAACGGGCTGCCCCGTGCATATACCGTCTTCCGGTAGCCGGCTATCAAGAGCATGAAAAGTCTCCCCCGAGAATCAAAGGAACGACATCTACGCCGGGGCGACGGTGAACGACAACATCCGGCCAAAAGATCGATGGCAAATCCCAAAGGAATAGACCATGAACGGGGTGCCAAACATACAAAGTGCAAAGGCATCCCAATAGGCATCATCCACCAAGCCTAGGCCCTAAACCTATCGGGAAGGCCGGAAATATCAAAATGATCGGGACCACGGATCATACCTTGCGCTTCCTCAGGGAAAGATGAAGGAGGACGCACAATCTGTCAACAAAAGAAGCCCCTCAGGGCAAAGGAACCGCTATCTCTTCCACCTCCGGACCTCGAAGCAAGGCCCGAAATTCTTCGACAGGTCGGAACAATCTCGTTGAAGGAAAGGCAAAAGACATGCCTTCTAGTATCCCAAGAAAATGAGGAAGAAGCCCTCAAAAGCTCATAATCCGGAATCAATTCCTTGAGAGACCATAAGCACTTCACCTTGTACCTTTCTTCAAAGAAGGACCTCCTCTCATGCATAATCTCCCAGGACCAATCCTTGAACTTGTTGAAGAATGACATTTGGGATTCTTGGGACAATTTTGATGGAGCTTTTCTAAGGTTTTCCATGGTTTTTCTCTCTTTCTCCCCGAAAATGGCTGTTTGGAATGGAGGTTGAAGAGGATATTTGAATTTGAAATAAAGTGAGACCAGATCTGAAGCAAAATTAAAGGACAATGTCAGATGCAGGACTCCTCCGCGCGGACATGATTGTCATTTATCAGAAAAATCTGCAACAGTCCAAGTTGCTACACCAAAAGAGAAATATTTCGTCCCGGTTGCTCGGAACCTGTGCAAAAACCCTCCCAAACCAGTCCATATACCAAACACTAACACCCTTGCCAAAAAAAAGGGGCTCATGCAACATTGCATTCATACTGCATTGCATTCATAAAAAAAATAAAATCCTAAATTATTACATTCCAAAAAGGGAGTGTACAAAAAAAAAGAGTCAAAAAAAAAAAAAAAAAAGAGTAGGCATCAATAAAATCCTAAATTATTACATCCCAAAAAAAAAAGAAAAGAGAAAAGAGCAAAAAAAATGTGTGCATAAAATGTACAAATCTCAATCCCGAGTCTCCAAAATCTCAATCTCAAAATCTCAAAAAAAAAAAAATCGGGGGTAATCAATCGGAGTCCCTAGGCGCCCAGATGTACGTCCCCGGTCCCTCTTGCGACTCGGGCCGCCTCCTCGGGAGCCACGAAAATCTCGGGCTCGAGAATCGTCCTCGTCTCCCGAGAGAAAGAGGCTCGTCGGGACCAACCGGCACGCTACGATAGGGCAAGCCGAGATCTGCGAAAAAATCGTATCCGAAGGTGAAGGCGTCGGACTCTGGACGTACGAAGACGACCCACCATCTTGCCCGGACGTGTCCACTGCCCGTGTGGATCCCGAGAATGACGTGATCCGAAGGCGGCACCGCGCGGGGATCAAGGAGAGGAGACGAGAGGAGTCTCTGAAGAAGTCTACGAGCGAATAGGGAAGCCTCGTCGACGGGCGCCGGCCGTGGTCGCCTCGCTCTAGCACGAGGAGCCCATGGCGACCATCCTCTGATGAATCTCTTAGCTCAGATCACTTGCTTCGTCGGCTTCTCGACGACCACCTCAGAAAAGCACAAAAGCAAAAGCGTCGAAACAGTTGAAGCGAAAAAAAAATGATGACGGGAAAGAAAAGAAAAGACAAAAGCAAAAAAAAAAAAAAAAAGAAGGGAAAAGGTGAAGCCATACCTTCATACCGGACGAGGCGGAAAGCTCGTGGAAGCCGCTCGAGTGAGGGATCTGCACCCTCAATCGGACCCCATCCTGGATATATGAAAAATCCGTCCGAGGTACCGCGGGATCCCAGCCCCTCTCTATCCAGAACACGAGGCATCCTCGGCCTCCTCAAACAAATACGAGTGCGGCTCGGTCGCCACAAATGCCGAGAAGTGTTGGCCGGCTCGGTAGTCATCCCAGTCACGAATCTGTCACTCGGGTGCATCATATCGGCGGGAGGCTCCACCGGTGTCCTCAAAGGCGAGTTCACGCCATCTTTGGCGCGTCACCCTCTCTCCCGAGATAATAGGCGTCGCAAGTCGGACCTCTCGGAATCCTCCATTGCCACAGTCAAATCTCGGCGCCCTTCAGTGCGCCACCTCGAAGCGATCCCGGGGAAGAATATCATCCCCTCATCTGTCTCGGCCTCCGTCAAAGGAAGGCAATCCGCGTACACGAGTCGTACGCCCCCTGGAGCTTATCTTCTCTCGGGCATGCTTAGACCAGGAGCGCATGGCCGGATACGCCCGACGTACTCCGCCGTGTCGCCACATCGTGACGATGGAAAAACTCAACGCCCATACTGCGAAAGGTAAAAATCCAATCAATCCGGTGCAAAAGAAAAGTGTGTGCTCAAAAAAAAAGAGGGAAAGCAAAGAGAGCTTATACCTCCGGGGCAAACTCAAAGCGGTACAAGGAGCTCACGGCCTTAATTTGTACCTATCGAGAGCAAAGTAAAGCTCTGCCGGCCAGGCCTCTCCCCACGAGACATCTCAGGCCATCTCCATGTCCTCCAAGGACCTCGGCGAGGCAAAGGCGCCGTCCCCTCGGCATGCCCAAAGAGGGTGCTCGAAAAAGCAAACCACAAGAAGGCCACGGCAATGCGATCGGCGCCTATCCTCTCCTCCCGGCCTCGTAACTCACAATGGTCTCCACAATCTTCCCGTAGACCACCGCATACTCCATCCCCATCCCCTTTTTGGGAATAGGGGAAAATCCCGAGAAGAGCTGCGAGATCGGCATCGCTATAGCCATCCCGCCACTCAATGCTTTGCGTCCATTAAAGGACAAACCCGTGATCGCGGCATAGTCGGAAGGCGTAACCGTAGCCTCGCCCGGAAGAAGTGAAACGTGTGGGTCGCATCCCGCAGTCTTTGCGCTAAAGCGAACATCGAGGCCCTTGCTCTTAGGGAACTTGACCCGGTCCCCTCAAGCACTCAACAAATTCCCAAAGCCCGGTCTCAACAACAATCTGTCTCGGACTCGGCAAAGCTCCTCGGCCCGCATTCGGAAGCCGGTCCCACAAGTCAACTACGGACTCCACTGATCCTCGAGTCTTCATTTTGTTCAGTTGCTCCGTCACAAAACGGTTTCCGCCCTGCAAAAAAAAAAGGAGAGAAAATGTCAAAAAAAAAAAATTTGCATTTGCATTTGCACAAAAAAAAGCATACACATGCATTAAAAAAAATTTCGGCAGCATAACGGCATGCAATAGACATAGCCCCATTTTTCTCACAGAAAAGACAGTTTTCAGCAAATCCCATTCAACAATTTTCAATAAAAAAAAATGCATACATGCATATCCTACAAGAAGTCGACGGAAATAAAACTCCGTCCCATTTTCAAAAAAAAAAAATGCATACATGCATATCATCCATCTTACATGCAACGGGAGGAAAAATCCGTCCCACTTTTCAAAAAAAAAATCCTAAACATACATACATCTCATATTGGCAAAATGCCCATTCTTTCCAAACAAAATGCATGCATTGCATCATTCATCAATATCAATATTCAATTTCAAAAAAAAAAAAAAAAATCATCATCACAATTTTCGAATTTTCACATGCAATTTTCGGATAAAAAAAAATGTGTGGCAAAAATGCCAATTCTTTTCCCAAGCAAAATGCATATTCGGGACACCAACAAATTCATTGCAAGATGCATAGCATCAAAATCAAATCCAATGAACATTGCATAATTTTCAAAAAAAAAAAAAAAAAAAAGAAAAATCACCTAAAAATCAATTTCAAGCAAAAATCGACAAAGGGATCAAAGGGTTTCAAAGTATACCGTTTGGAGATTCGAATCCGAAGCCCAATGTTGCCAAGCATCGGGGTAATGCTCCTCCGCAATCGATTGCGAAAGAGTATAGTGCCTCCTCATCCGGACGAGCTCCAATCGTCTCTCCGCCACCGGGCCACGTCCTTGGCCTTGAAAAGCGCCTTCCCGTGTTCCATTGCTCGAAAAATCGAAAGAAAACGGAAGATTTTGAAGCTTTCTGAGCCAAAAATGGTGAAATCCTCGGTTCTCTCTCTCTCTCTCGTAAATGCGAAATTTCAAAAGCTGAATGGGGAAGGAGAAGGGCGTTGGCCCTCATTAATACCCACGACTTTCAAGTCCTCTCCGCGCGGATAGGATTGTCGGGGTCAAAATGACCCTTTTGCCCTTTAAAATCCGGGACTCTGCAGTTTAGTCCCCAACTTGACAGAGTTAACCAAAGTTAACCAAAGTCAGCCCCTTGTCAAGAAAATCATTCCCGGCAGTCAAACGTAAGACCGATCTTCCCGAGAAAGATAACGAGATCTCGTATCTTTCATCAAAAATCATCCCGGCGGATCAAACGTAAGACCGATCTCCACGAGAAAGATAACGAGATCCGTATCTTTCATCAAAATCATTCCGGCATCAAACGTAAGACCGATCTCCCGAGAAAGATAACGAGATCCCGTATCTTTCATCAAAAATAAATCTCGGCGGTAAAACGTAAGACCGAGTCTTGAGAAAGATAACGAGATCTCGTATCTTTCATCAAAATCAATCTCCGACAGTCAAACGTAAGACCGATCTCCCTGAGAAAGATAACGAGATCCCGTATCTTTCATCAAAATCCTTCCGGCGGTAAACGTAAGACCGAGTGCCTAGAAAGATAACGAGATCTCGTATCTTTCATCAAAAATCAATCTCCGGCGAGTCAAACGTAAGACCGATCTCCCGAGAAAGATAACGAGATCCCGTATCTTTCATCAAAATCTTCCCGGCGAGTCAAACGTAAGACCGATCTCCACGAGAAAGATAACGAGATCCCGTATCTTTCATCAAAAATCAATCTCGGCGAGTCAAACGTAAGACCGATCTCCACGAGAAAGATAACGAGATCCCGTATCTTTCATCAAAAATCAATCTCCGGCGATCAAACGTAAGACCGATCTCCCTGAGAAAGATAACGAGATCCCGTATCTTTCATCAAAATCCTCCGGCAGTCAAACGTAAGACCGATCTGAGAAAGATAACGAGATCCCGTATCTTTCATCAAAAATCAAATCCCGGCAGTCAAACGTAAGACCGATCTGAGAAAGATAACGAGATCCCGTATCTTTCATCAAAATCTTCCAACGTAGGACCGATTTCCCAGACGAATACGTCTGATTTTCCCCAGCAAAGGCTAACAAAATCCCCAGCAAAGTTAACGGAATCCCAAAAGCCAACGAAATCTCGAGAAGAACTCGAACTACGAAAGGGCTTGATTCCCACTAGGGATACGTAGGTAGCCTATCATTAGGTCAGCCCCTCGACCCAGAAACGGTCTGCCCTGCTCCTTCGGCGTGGGCAGAAGTCCACCGAAAGGCCATTTCAAATTAAGGTCCGAGGCACCTAAAAAGCCATCATCATCAAGGTTCGAGGCACCTAAAACGCCATCTCCAAGGTTCGAGGCACCTAAAGCGCCATCTCTAAGGTTCGAGGCACCTAAAACGCCATCTCCAAGGATCGAGGCACCTAAAACGCCATCTCCAAGGTTCGAGGCACCTAAAACGCCATCTCCAAGGTTTGAGGCACCTAAGACGCTATCACTAGGAAAGCGATAAATCACAATCATCCCCAGCAGAGCGGATAGCCATCAGACCGAAAATGGTCATTCCTATCCCCAGCAGAGCGGATAGCCGTCACACCGAAAATGTTCATTCCTTATCCCCAGCAGAGCGGATATACAATTTCAGCCATCCGACCAAAATGGTCATCTCTTATCCCCATCAGAGTTTCTCTCCAGCAACCGACTGCAGAACTCGCTCATCAGGTTCGAGGCACCTAAAACGCCATCATCTCCAGGGTCAAAGACCCGAACTACGGCCGGCTTGATTCCCATTCGGGATACGTAGGTAGCCTATCGCTAGGTTCAGCCACCCGATCACTCGATCATCCCGCCAAATATGGAGCCTTACTCTTATCGACGACCCCGCTTCCTTCGAAAGCGCCGTCGCCGAGGGGCTCTTGTAAGTGCTCCAATTTGAGCTTGTTAGAATTTTCGTTAGAAAATTAACGAAAGTTATAACATTTCTAACAATTCCTAACAATCCTAACATTTCTAACAAAGTGAGGGTAAAATGGGCATTGTTATTTAAGGTTAAACCTCAAAAAGAATCTTAAAAAGCAAAACAAAGGAAGAAAACCAAAAATAGAAATGGCTGGAAACATAAAGCTGGTACATTAATTTGAATTTTCAAAAGAAATATTCCTCTTGTCCAAAGCACAGGCGGCATTTAATGAACAATGCACGCGAGGGACCCTATCCGCGCGGACATCTCTGTCATTTCGGGAGGGCTATAAATTGAGCCCTCCGAGTCACAAAAATAAGGAGCCACAACACCAATTGCACCGAACCTGCGGCGAAATATAGAGAGAAAACGGTGAGAATTCTTCAAGAATTGTCACCATTTTCTCTCCAATCTTTCCCAACTCACACTCATCCACTCACTCTCATATTTAAGCCTTAAACACTCATACACTCAAGCCAAAAACTCAAGAACACAAGGAAGATTGGTAAACCCTCCTTCTCCTTACCCTAAACTCCAACCATGCATGCATTTGCAAACTACAAAATGTAGTTCTTTCATCTTCTTGCTTTAGATCTAAGAAGATCACCATGGAAGACCATCTCCATGGATGATCTTCTACAAAGATCAAAATTATTTTCAAGTTCTCTTACTTTCTTGCAAAGAAAACTCATTTTCAAAACCCTAAAAACCATTTTCAAGCATCAAATCTCATTTTCAAAGGATAAAAATCCCCTTCCCAAGCAAATGAAATGCTTAGTCCTAATGTACCCCAAGGATGGTTTGGTATAGTTGATTCACCACTAAAATGTCAAGTGATCACTAACAAAAACCTAGGGAAATGGGGACAAGCATGGATGCAAAACCCCCTTTAAAATCACATTTTCTCTCTTGAGAAGTTGCTGTCCAGTAGCAATTTTCTCAGACCTCAGTCCATGGTCTAATTTTTTGGACACAGATAAATGTGGAATTTGGTGTTGACTACAAAACACTTTTTGTAGCCAACATCCATATATTTCCATACATATTTTTACTTTATTTTTTGGGTGAGTAAAACTCCTCTTTTCAAATTTTCTTTCAGAGGCTAGTTCATCAGCTTCTGGGAATCCAGATCTCATATCTGAGGTTTCCAGAAGGTTTTGACCCCTCAAATCTTCTCCAAAATGGAAAATTCCTTCGCACAAATCTTATTTAAGGTGTCTGGAACAACTTTCATTCTCTGAGTTTATCCAGATTATGAAGTTTTAAGACCCTTGAATCCATTTCAAAATCAAAGGTCCACTGCCTTTTTCATTCTGGCAGAAATGGCTCTCAACTTCAAAAGGTCTTTTGAGTACCAAATCTCAATCCAAAAATCTTCCAAAAATTCATGGGATCAGTTTAAAGTCTTGAAAAGATATCCCAATTTTTACTTTTCTGAGTTTCAAATTATTTTGGCCAAAACACACACACACACACACACACACACAAATGATTTTCAGCTTGGAAGACTCGTTTTACGAGGCATTCCGGGTGCACACTAACGTCCTTCCCGGCGTGTAACATGACCTCCGAACCCAAATTTCTGATCTCGGGCTTTTTTCAAAGTTTTGGCCCTTAAAACAAAAATGGCGTGGCGACTCCGTTCTTTTTCCCGGATTTTATTTGGTTTTTTTTCAAAGAAACGCGAAAAAAATCGAATTTCTTCCCGCGAAAATGGCGACACATCATCACACACGCTGATGGCCTTCGCCGGTGAAGCCCCGACTTAGTTTACATGTTTTTCTTCTTTTTCAGGCTATTCAATCATCTAAGATACAACATGCCGCTGAATTTGGGCGGATCCGAATGTTTTTGGTATCATCACTAACAATTATTTCCTCAATTGTCCAGGTGCGATTTTGAGTTGCACCTAAATATTCCTACCCTCAAACTAAGGATCACACCACTATGGTCCACAGTGTTTCTATCTGGCCCATCCCCGCGAAAGCTTTTACCAACCACCGCTATATTCGTGGGTCGTTTTGCCTGATTACTGATAGAGACACACAAAATATCTCTTATACTTAGATTATGATTCTCATGTATATCCCTTCCTTATTGTAGTTTGTTTATATCTTTGTTATTACTTGTATTGATCTCATATCATAGTTGGTTAGGACCAGGCCCGTCTCAATAATTATTGGGGCCCTGTGCGAAATGTGAATATTGGGCCCCTAATGTTTAAAAATTAATACAAAAAATATAATATGTATATATAAGTGCTTTTATATAAAGATTAAAATTTTACAAAATTAAGAAATAAAATTCAAAAATAATGTATTACATTGAGGTATTTCATTTATCGTTGCTATCGCCTCTCTTAAATCAATTACCCGTTCTCCGCAATTTCCAAGTAATTTGCGTCGATTGATTTTCACCCCATGAATTTCGACGCCGTCGTGTGATTGCGTTAATTTTTTATTTTTTTGGATATATATATATATATATATATATATATATATATATATATATATATATATATATATATATATATATATATATATATATATATATATATATATATATTTTTTTTTTTTTTTTTTTTGAGATATATACCTAATGGGGCCTAGAAAAATGGGGCCCCTCCAAAATTTGGGACCCGGTGCCGAAGAACCTATTGTTCCTATTGATAGTCGGCCATGGTTAGGACTCTTGTATATAAATACTTATTATTATTTGTATTGATTCTCATGTATATCCCTTCTAGTATTTTTTTTTTTTTTTTCACTCCATGTCTTCATCTTCTTCTTTTTTGAATTCTCGACTCTCCTCCCATGGCCACCATGGAACTACCCATCCTCCCTCGACCTTCAATGGTCGTTGTTTATCCCCTTCTCTAATTAATTATTCTTCTCTTCCTTCCAAATGACTTCCGCTGCTCATCTGCTTCTCACAAAATTGGCCCCCTTGATTCTTCCTCTTTCCTTTGGCTGAAACCCTAATCTGCTTCTTATATCTTCTTCCCCCTCTCGGCTAATTACCTATGGACGCCACTAATCTCTTCTTCCCTTCCTCCGTCTTCATTTTATTCTTTTTTTTTTCTCAAATCTCGTCTCTCCCTCTATAGTCAACCCTAGTTTTCTTTTTGCGGCTTTCTTCTCTCTTCCTTTTAATACTCTTATTACTCACTTCTAATAAAAACCTCAAACTCTTTTTCTTCTTCATAAATTTTTTCTCAAATATTTTTCTTCTTAATTCTTCTCCACTCTAAAATATCTCTCTCAAATAATTTCTAAATTTTCTCTCTCAAATATTTTCTATCTCGGTTAAACCCTAAATTTTATTTTCAAATATTTCTTCTTCAAAAATATTTCTATCCTTAAATTTTATTCTTATTCTTTCCCTCGTTATATTTTCTCCATAATCTTCACAAATATTTCTCTCAGTTTTTACTTCTTCCTAAAATATAATGTCTTCTCCTAACACAATCTCTAGTGCAATCACACAGCTCGATGATATATTCACACCGCTGCTAACCAATCTTACCTTCATGAAATTATGTCCAAGATTGGACTGTCCTACCGATCGTCTATCTTGCGGGGGGCATCATAAAGATACACAATATATCTCTCCTACTTAAATTATGATTCTCATCTATATTCATTCTTTATTGTAGATTGTTCATATCTTTATTATTATCTGTATTGATCTCATATCATATTTGGTTAGGACTCTTTTATATAAATACTTGTGTTATCAATAATACAAAGTGATTTTTTCACAATTCTCTTTTAATTTTATAATTACTACCATTAAGATGCATTTTGATTGCAAAACTACATTAATTACAATGTTACTAAAAGATTTTCACACATAAACGCACACACGATCCCTACAAATGATATCAGATAGTTAATCGTAGAATCATTGTATCATGCAATTTGCAACTATGCTATACGAGCAGTACGAGACGGGCCGTGCCAATAAGCTCATGAGTTGCCACACGGGCCGTGCCAATAAGCTCATGAGTTGCCACGAAGATTAGTTGGCCACTTAGGCTCCGTTTGTTTGAGGAAAAATGTTTTCCTCATTTTTCGCTGTTTGATAATCACCAAAAAATGGAGAAAATATTTTTCCCACTTTTCTAATTAAAATTACTTACGAATTTTTCCTCCGTATTTCAATTTTCGAAAAATGTTAACACCCTAACTCACATTTCTAACTTTTCATACAACCCCACGTTAACCAACTCACATCAACCACCCCTACCCCACCCCTCTCGTTAAAAAAAATATTTGTTTTAAAATTATTTTTTACAACTCTCCACAGCCGTCCCCCACACCCCCGATCAAAAAATATATTTTTATTTATTTTAAATTTATTTTTAACAACTCGCTACCCCCAACCACCACCCTGAGGTCAAAAAATATTTTATTTATTTATTTTAAAATTATTTTTTAACAACTCTCCACCCTCAAGCAATTTGTTTACTCATATTAAAATTATTTTTTAACAACTCTTACCGCCCCTACCACCCACCACCAACCTCCCTCTCACAGTCAAACCTTATTTTTTATTCATAATTAAATTATACTCTCTTCGTCCCACCCGAAAAGAAACAAATTTTCATTTTGTTGTCCCATTTAAAAAGACACACTCTCAAAATGAATTTTTTTTAATAATTCTTTATTCGTGGGACCCACTTGTCATACTCACAATAACTATCCACTAACTATTTCATATACCACTTTCTCTCTCCTACGTAACTTTTTATAATTACAAAATTTACTCCACTATACACTATTCTTAATTCCCGTATTTTGTGCTTTTTCGATTGAGATAGAGGGAGTATTATTTTTTAACAACTCCCCCACCCAACCTACTCCCCCAACTCTCGGCTACCCACCTTACCCCATACCTGCCCCCCACTCTCGGCTACCCCACACCTACCCTACCCCTAGGGATGGCAACGAGTCGGTTTCGGATTGGATCGGTCCTGATCCGAACCCGAGCTGAATCTTAATTTTGCCGATCTGACCCGAAAACTTAAAATCACTTGACCGACCCGACCCGAATTATACTAAAGTCTATTTTTTTAGCTCAAATATGATTGAGTAAAATTCATTTTTAATCACAATGTTTAATATTCCATAAAAAATATATCACTTACAAACACAAATAAAGAAATAAAATTTAGAGAAATGTTAAATATATTTTATTTATCTTTTAGATTAACCTTTTATTAAGGGTTCGAGTCGGATCGGGTCGGGTTTCGGTCGTGTCGGTACGATTCATGTCGGATTGGGTCAGGTTTTAGTCGGATCAGGAGCGTGATCCAAACCCGATCGAATTTTAAGAATTGTAAATCAAACCCTAATTTTTCGAATCGAATTGCCTTCAACTCGAATCGGGTTCGATTAAATTGACATCTCTACCTACCCCACACCCTACCCTAGCCTAACACCATCTTACCCTTGACATTTCCCACGCAACCCTACTTTACTACTACCCTACCCCTCACCCACGCACCTCACCTCTACTAATCCCCACCCCCACCCCACCTCCATCACCCAACCCCACCCTATCTTTTTCGAATTATCTTAGATTGTGTTTTCACCGATTTTTTTTCTTTATTTTATCAAACAAATGAAAATGTTTTCCGAAAAACATTTTTTTAGATTTACCAAACAGATGAAAACATGTTTATGTCATTTTTCGAAATACATTCTCATTTTTTGAAAAATATTTTACATGAAATCATTTTTCGAAAATCGTTTTACAAGAAAAAAGCGGAGCCTTATAGAGTCTACTGAGCACTCTGATTACCTTAACCATTAATTTTTTTGAGTTGAAGATATGACCAAATCTAAAGTGCGTGATATAATAAATATGTTGTTGGTGATTTTAGTGTCATCAACTGTTTTATTGTAATGGTGATTTACTGGAGATCAATGTGATTCGTATTAGACTCGGATACGAGTAAGGAAAAGTGTGGAGTACATACTCGTTTGAGCTGAAACGAAATCAACCTCGAATAAAGAAGTAAAGGTTAAAGGGTAGCACATTTGACTTTGCTGATGTGCTCGGCCAAGCAGAGTCCTTTACTCGGCCGAGCATAGCATAGCAGATTGTCAAAGGCTCTGGACAGTCTTGCTCGGCCGAGACATATGCCTTGCTCGGCCGAGCAGTATGATTGACACGAACGAGCGAGTCCCTTGACTCGGCCGTGCAGTTGGGCAAAAATCTCTGGACATGTATGCTCGGCCGAGCGAGTCCCTTGACTCGGCCGAGCAGTTCCTGAACTGGTGTCATTTCAAACTGAAAAGACACAATGGTTGGCTAAAGTCATGACTGTTGATCATACCCTTTATCTGATGCCTCTCCATCTGTATATATACAGAGTTTGATCTCATTTGTACACACATAAAATACAAGAGTGATACAACAACAACGAAAACACAAACAATTCTTAAGTTTTAGATTTGTCTTCTTTGCCTAGAAACAAATTGTGTGATTGTCTTATCCCAATAGAGATTTCATGTAACCCATGCAATAAGGGTCGAAATACTTTATTCGAAAAGTGGATTATACACGATTCAATCATATATCCGGCCTTGGTATCAAGATCGAGACAGTATATCCCCAACAAACGAATAAAGTATTTTTGTGATACTCATGGCTGGAGGAAGTACTGTGAAGGAGATGACGACTAAATTTGGGAAGCTGGACAAATTTGAAGGGCAAGATTTCAGGCGTTGGCAAAAGAAGATGCACTTCCTTTTGACAACGTTAAAAGTGGTGTATGTTCTGTCTACCCCAATTCCAGAACTGTTGGAGAATGATAACTTGGAAGCAATCAGACGTAGATCGAAGTGGGAAAACGATGACTACATCTGCAGAGGACACATATTAAACGGTATGTCTGATTCTTTGTTTGACATTTATCAAAATGAGGAATCTGTAAAAGAGTTATGGGATTCTATTGAATCCAAGTACATGGCAGATGATGCTTCTAGTAAGAAGTTCCTTGTTAGTAATTTTAATAATTACAAGATGGTCGATTCAAGACCTGTCATGGAACAATTCAATGAACTCCTTAGAATCCTTGGACAATATACACAACATGGGTTGAAGATGGATGAGTCAATATCTGTTTCAAGTGTGATTGATAAGTTGCCTCCCTCCTGGAAGGATTTCAAACACACTTTGAAACATGGTAAAGACGATTTGTCTTTGGTTTAACTTGGTAGTCACTTGCGCATAGAGGAATCTCACTACCAGAAAAAGGTCGTTTAGCGACGGAAATTTCCGTCGCTAAAATTAAAATTCCGTCGCTAAAAATAATCAGCGACGGAAAAATTCCGTCGGTGGTCCGCCGCTACCAGCCCGTCGCAGTGCTCCGGCGGGTCAATTTCCGCCGCTATTTTTTTCTTTTACCGACGGAATTTAATTCCGCCGGTGAATTAATGGTTACAGCGACGGAAATTTCCGCCGCTATATTAATTTAATTTAATTAAATATTCATTTCGTGGCGGAAATTTCCGTCATTTGTAATAAAATTAATTTAATTAAATTAATTTCGGCGGCGGAAATTTCCGTCATTTGTAATAAAATTTAAATTGAAATTAAATTATTTCGGCGGAAAATACCGTCATTGAAATTATTTAATTTTAATTTAAATTTTATTACAACGACGGAATTTTCCGCCGAAATCAAAAATTAAATAAAAATTAAATGATTATAGCGTCGGAAATTCCGTCGAAATTAATTTAATTAAATTAATTTTATTACGGCGACGGAAATTTCCGCCGGCGAAATTAATTTATTTAATTAATTTTTCTTTCGGCATTAATTTCGGCGACGGAAAATTCCGTCGCCGATTCCGAAATAAATTAAAAAAATATTTTAAAATATCAAAAAACCAAAATTTTTTGTACACGATATAACATTTCAATTTCTAAAACTAAAACTATAAAAACTAAAATTCAAATACCGGCGTACCAAATAAAAACTAAATACCACCGTACCAATTCGGGAGGAGAGAGGGGGAAGGGGGATAGGGGGAGAGGGGGAAGGGGGGAAGGGGGAGAGGGGGAGAGGGGTGGAGCGGGGAGGGGAGAGGCGGGGAGGGGCTCCCGCGGGTACCAAATGTCTCAAATGTTTACAAACAAGTATAAATTAATACAACAATGTCTAAAAAAGTCCGCAATCAACCTGGGGGACGCTGGGAATTATCTGGGAGTCAGGGCCGAGACGAGCCATCAACGGCGCCAATTGTCTTTGAGTCTCGCATGGCGTCGATCGTTCTCCTCCTGCATCTGCGTCGAGGCGCCAAAGCATCCGCAAGCTTTGCCCGCTCGCGTCTCTCCTCCTCAGCGCGGCCTCCAGTGTCGTCCCTCGGATCATGAAACATGGGCTGGGCAACATTTCTCCGACGGCCGGTCGACGTCGACGGGCATTGCCGCCCGTAATCCCCCATCCCTAACACTCGGGCTCCTCTCCTTGGATGTCCACGAGAGGTGACCTCTGCCCGCCAAACATCGTGCACGAAGGGGACGGGCTCGCGGGAGGCGTTCCTTCGGGAACAACGGCGGCTTGATATGCGGCTGAAAAATAAAACAAACAATTATAATCATATACACAATGTAAGGTACATAAATAAATTTACATATTCAAAATCAAGTCATTTAATGGTAGTTTACTTACAAAGGCGATAGCAGATCGATCGTCAACCCATTGCGGAGGTTGATCGGGCGGCTGTAGAATTCCGAATATGGGTGCTAGCGTAAACATCCACAAAAGTGATATTCGGACCATACTCCCTTTCCTATAAATAAAATAAGCGAGATTATTACTTTAAAATTGTATATATAAATGCAACATTTAAACTGATTTAAAAGCATGCATACACTACATTTACACTAAAACTATGGATTTCATAGCATCAACATTGGCTCCCAGCTAACATACGTACATAAACCTATTTAAAAGCATCCATACACTACTACATTTAAATTAACATACATACCATGCGGTCGTGATGCTCGGCGACCGTGAGCGTCCCCGGTATGCAACGCCGCCGACCCCGAGGAGCCTGCTCTATTGGCCTTGGCCTGTTCGGATACAGCCTTCGCCGCAGGCGACCCCCAATATTCGTAAAATTGAGCAAACACCTCATCGGTCATATAAGTAGGACACAAGGGCTGTTGTCCCGCCGCGAGCCGAAAGTATAATAATTTTTCTTCGTGGTACCTATAAAAAATATGAATATCTTGTAAACATATAATGATGACATTATAAAATTAAAAGAGTATAATCATTGTTAATTAAACTAATTAAGGATAGATAAATATGTTACAAATAAAATCCTTAAACGGCTTGTGAGCACCTCAAAGAAAACATATCTAGCCGTCGCCTCCGATGTCCGGATCCCAATAATATTTAGCCTACAACATATAATGATAACATTACAAAACTAAAAGAGTATAATCATTATTAATTATAACATTTTAATAACAAACTAACATTTAAGTTTC
Organism: Adenophora triphylla var. japonica; assembly: GCA_022495995.1. NCBI lineage: Eukaryota > Viridiplantae > Streptophyta > Magnoliopsida > Asterales > Campanulaceae > Adenophora > Adenophora triphylla. The sequence goes on along the minus strand of JAFEMH010000108.1, from coordinate 1,052,046 downwards.
AAATAAAAACCATTAACACATTACCCTAAACTCATCCCACGCATCCTCCTTACGCCTCTGTGGCAATTTTTTCCAGTTGGGCCAAAACTCGGTCATTTTCCGAGACCGCGATGTGCCCGATCTTAGTGCCGGTGGTGGGGTATCCACCTACCCACTGCCAAGTATATTTATACAATAACATTTTAACTTAAATAATGAATTATATATAAAGCAAAAAGGAACCAACTTATATCAAATTAATGAAGAGTTACTTCTTGGTCATAAAGTGCGAGATCCGGACATATATCCTCCCCTCGGGAATCTACGGTAGTCCGAGTACCGGCCCCGAGAGGTGGAGCTAGTACTGCTGAGTGAGGGGTCAACACCATCGCTCTGGGATCGGGACGGTTGCGTCCCGATAATCAAAGTGTAAATGGGCTTGGTCCTCTTACCCTTGCCCTTTCTACTAGAACTCATACGTACTACGGTAAAAATATTAAAATATACAACTTTAACAATAGGAAACAATATATTCACAATACATCTAAAACTTTAAAGTTCTAATAATCTAAAGCATTCACAATACATATAAAACTTTAAACTATTAATAATATAAAGCATTCACAATACATATAAAACTTTAAAGTTCTAATAATCTAAAGCATTCACAATATATATAAAACGACGGATATTAAAAATAATCTAAAGCATTCACAATACATATGAAACTTTAAAGTTCTAATAATCTAAAGCATTCACAATACATATAAAACTTTAAAGTTCTAATAATCTAAAGCATTCACAATACAATTTTAAACTTTAAACTATTATTAATCTTCGTCCCCATCATCATCACTTTGGACTCGAATTACTACAAAACTCGAGTTCTTCATCTTCGTCTTCGGACTACGATGAATCAAACTTCGGTTCCTCTTCCTCTTCCTCTTCCTCTTCCTCTTCCTCTTCCTCTGATTCATCAATATCAATGTGCGCGAGATGACACGAACGAGACGGGGGAGTTGGCAAATTCAGCTGGTAAGATATCCTCCTCGGGTTCATCAACATTTTGAGGAATATGAGTGACATCATCTAATGGATGATTAGGCGATGAAACGTTAGGTGGCACCGGCATTTCATCCTCTTGATAGGGTGCTTCTAATGACGACTCGTAGTTGTCGACGAGGGTAGGTTGTCAATCATGCTCCTAGCCTTGGTCATCCAAAGCTTGACCTTGTCCAGTCCGCTGTCGCGGACGAGGGTAGGGAGTCATGTATACCTGTTGTGCTTGAGATGCTAAGATGAAGACGTCGTCGCCATTATGTCTGGACGAGTCCTTTACATCGACGAGGTCAAATATGGCGTGCTTCTTAACACCTCGCACAGCATCCCGCCAATCACAATTGAGCAAAGACAACACCTGTTTCTACCCAAATACTCCACCTCGACTACTTCTTTCGGACGCCATAATAATCATTCCCTATAAGCTTCACACCGCTATTCCACGTCAACTTAGACAAACCGTAAGCTTTGGTATGAAACACATAGCCATTCACGAAATAACCGTTGTATAAATGAACGTTCAAGTACGGAGATGATGCTAAATGTCTTAACCTCGCAGCTTTGGCATCACCGGATGTTCGGCTATCTATAAGACAATATTGTAACCAATTTAATACAATTTTAAGATTGAATGTTTAAAGAAGTGTATAGAATAAATTTGAATGAAACGAAATATTTACATATTTCCTTAGCCAGATTTGGAAATTCTCTTTCTGTCCTAGTTGCGATGAGTTACGGAGATAAATCTGAGCTAAATCTTCAAACATTCTCGCAATAGGGTTAAACAAGGCATTTCATATGCGGGTAATTAAACATGCATAATTTAATCGACGAGGCGTAAACATAACATCAATGACTTACTTGATATATTCCCCAACCTCGTCGCAGTTAAGAAGAACATACGTTTCGACCGCGGCAAACTCTTTAGCGGTTAACGTACGCGTACCAACCCGTTTGCCGAGGAACCGACGGGGGATGAAAATACGAGAGATGTTTCCCTTAGACGGAAAACCACCATCGTAATTGCGGCCAACCCTAGTCAATCTCGTATCAACATCGGGAGGAAAATATGTTCCGACAAAGGCAACAATCTCATCTATGATAACGACCTCGAAATTGAGGCCTCGACCACGGCCCTATTGCTCATCTTCCTTTTCAATTGGCCTAGATACCTAAAAGTCATTCGTAGATTAAAACATAAATAATGTTAAAGAAGGTATATTGTTAACGCTCAAATTATTTAGAAATAGAATAAATTCAATTACCTCTCAAATGGATACATCCATACCGTATTGACTGGACCACCGACTCTAGCTTCGTATGCCAAGTGGACCGGTAAATGCTCCATAGAATCAAAGAATGAAGGAGGAAATATCTTCTCAAGTTTGCCAACAAAGTCACTACGATGCTCTCCTCAAGCTTTTTCATGTGATCAACACGCGGTGTGGTCGATGTTAACGCTCGGAAAAACTCACTTAACTCGTTAACGCCACCCCGGATATTGTCGGGCAAGAGACCCCGAGAGCAATCGGAAGTAGCCTATCCAAAGAAAACGTGGCAATCGTGACTCTTCAAACCCCGCACTTTCCCTCCTCTACATTGACACAGCTTACCAATGTTAGACGCGTAACCATCCGGGAAGCCTTAACTCCTTGAGCCATTTCGGGAGGAGGAGCCTCTTTTCCTTTGTAAGCACGTATTGAGCCATCGGTCTAGCTGGTTTACCATTGACGTCATATACCAAGTCTAAGGCCGGCCGCCTACATATTTCCTTAAGGTCCTTTCGAGCTTTTCGTTGTCTTTAGTTGTTCTCTTGAAATCCATCAACGTGTTAAAAACATTATCGAATACATTCTTCTCAATGTGCATCACGTCAAGGTTATGTCGAATGAGATTTGTTTTCAGTATGGCAGCTCCCAAAATATACTCCTCTTGATCCAAGTTATGGGTAGTCCCAAACCCTTGTATTTTGGTCTTCGAAAACTTTTTCCCCACTCGAGGATCGGGCAATCTAGATACCTCCTCGCTCATAGGCCGTGTCACCACTTAAACGAATCGGGGCCTCATCATGGTCAATCTTGTTCTTTTTAAACGCATTCTTCGGGTCTGAATGGGTGGTCCTCAGGAAGAAATTGTCTATGGCAATCGAACCAACATGGTTTTCCGAGTGCGTGAGCGTGAAAGACTTTGTGTCACTCATACAATACGGACGTGCCAACTTCCGTGGGTGCTCCAACCCGATAACATCCCATATGCGGGAAGTCATTAACCGTCCCACATCAAAGCACCTTCATGCCGAAATTCTCTCGCTTGAAAGCATCCCACGTTTCGACCCCATCCTCCCAAAGTCAGCTTCAATTCGTCCATCAAAGGTCGGAGATAGACGTCAATGTTCCTCCCAGTACATTTGGGCGGGGATGAATAACGACAAGAACATGTAGGGATCACTCATACACAACCGGGCGGAAGATTGTAGACGGTGGCTATAACCGGCCAACAAGAGTAAGATTTTGCCCCAGGACCAAACGGATTGAAACCATCAGAGCAGATGCATAACCGTATATTTCTTGCTTCAGACGCAAAGTCAGGATAAGTCTCATCAAAGTGTTTCCATGCCTCCCCATCACTGGGATGAATCAACACACCATCTTCACGCAAACTTTCCTTATGCCAACGCATTGCCTCTGCAGTAGATTTAGACGCGTAGAGGCGTTGCAGTCTTGGAATCAACGGCATGTAACGCAACTGCTTATGTGGTCTGTTTTTTCCTATACCCTATGCCCTATACCCTATACCCTATACCCTATGCCCTATGCCCTATGCCCTATGCCCTATGCCCTATGCCCTATGCCCTATGTCCTATGCCCTATGCCCTATGCCCTATGCCCTATGCCCTATACCCTATACCCTATGCCCTATACCCTATACCCTATACCCTATGCCCTATGCCCTATGCCATATGCCCTATGCCCTATGCCCTATGCCCTATGCCCTATGCCCTATGCCCTATGCCCTATGCCCTATGCCCTATGCCTCTATGCCCTATGCCCTATACCCTATGCCACATGCCACATGCCCTACATGCCACATGCCCTATGCCCATGCCCTATGCCCTATGCCACATGCCTATGCCCTATGCTTCACATGCCCTATACCCTATGCCCTATGCCCTATGCCCTATACCCTATGCCCTATGCCCTATGCCTCTATGCCCTATACCCTATGCCCTATGCCACATGCCCATGCCCTATGCCCTATGCCCTATACCCTATGCCCTATGCCCTATGCCTCTATGCCCCATGCCCTATGCCCTATGCCCTACGCCCTCTGCCCTATGCCCTATGCCCCATGCCCTACGCCTCTACGCCCTATGCCCTACATGCCACTATACCCTATGCCCTATACCCTACATGCCCTACGCCTCTACGCCACATGCCCTATGCCCTACGCCCATGCCTATGCCTTTATGCCACATGTGGCTTAGGGTTTAGGGTTTAGGGTTTTAGGGTTTGTGGTTTAGGGTTAGGGTTAGGGGTTAGGGGTTAGGGAGGTTAGGGTTTAGGGGTTTAGGGTTTAGGGTTTGGGGGTTGGGGTTTGGGGGTTAGGTTTAGGGTTAGTGGTTTAGGGTTTAGGGTTGTGGTTTAGGGTTTAGGTTGGGGGTTAGGGTTTAGGGTTGGGGTTTAGGGGTTGGGGCTTAGTGGTTTAGGGTTGGGGTTTGTGTGGTTGTGGGTTTAGGTTTAGGGTTAGGTCAGTTAGGGTTAGGGGTTGGGGTTAGGTTTAGGTTGGGGTTTGGGGTTAGGGTTTAGGGTTAGGGCTTGGGTTTAGTGGTTAGGGTTTAGGTTTAGGGTTTAGGGTTTAGTGGTTTAGGGTTTAGGGTTTGTGGGTTAGGGTTGGGGTTTGGGGTTTAGAGTCTAGGATTTAGGGTTTGGGGTTTAGGGTTTAGGGTTTAGGGGTTTGTGGTTTGGGGTTGGGGTTTAGGGTTTAGGGTTTGTGGTTAGGGGTTAGGTTAGGGGGATATAAGAATTGCAAGGGTTCTTGTAGCTATTCCCAAATTGGTAAATTGCATACAATTTTAAAATTTTTATCCAAAATAAAACAAAAACAAGATTAGTCCAAAACTATGAACTAACCAACTATTAGACAACACTGGAGATTATTGTCTCATAAGTCATAACTAATTAAGATATCCGTAAAATAAAGACCCACATCATTACCGCTGAGCACTGCTGCACTCTCGGCCCCCACCACCGCGCATGTCATCATCTACATCGTAAGCTTCAATGTTGACATCGTGAAGGGTTGTCTCCTCGCATTCATCAAGCTCCATATCTCGTCTTCCGCGATGAAGGCTTAGGAGGCAAAGACACCCTCTAGGGCCTCGCATTGCTCGGAAGTCAAGGAATCTGGGAAGTCGACCGAGAAATGGATGTATAATTTGCCCTCATGAATGGTCTTTGGTACATTGGCATCCCTTCGTCATTTATTGCCTTGAATTGATCCGGCTTAACAACTTCTCCAGGTTGGGATTTGATGAGGAGCCGGCCGTTATCTAGATGAGTCAAGATAAATTGGAAGCCACATAATGCCTCGCAAGTGGTCAACGCGTGCTCAACAAATATGTCATCACCCTTTCGCTTGAACTTTGGGTGCTCTTTCTATTGTAGTACAAAGACTATGTCTCCAAGAAGAGTGTCGTGGTATAGGGTGTATAGGGTATAGTGGTTTAGGGTTTAGGGTTTAGGGTTTAGGGTTTAGGGGTTAGGGGTTAGGGGTTGTGGTTTAGGGTTTAGGGGTTAGGGTTTAGGGTTTAGGGTTTAGGGTTTAGGGTTTGTGGTTTAGGGTTTAGTGGGTTAGGGGTTAGGGGTTAGGGGTTAGTGGTTGTGTGGTTAGGGTTTAGTGGTTTAGTGGTTTAGTGGTTTAGGGTTTAGGGTTTAGGGGTTAGGGTTTAGGGTTTAGGGTTTAGTGGTTTAGTGGTTTAGTGGTTTAGGGTTTAGGGTTTAGGGTTTAGGGTTTAGTGGTTTAGGGTTTAGGGTTTAGTGGTTTAGGGTTTAGTGGTTTAGGGTTTGTGGTTTAGGGGTTAGGGGTTAGGGGATATAAGAATTGCAAGGGTTCTTGTAGCTATTCCCAAATTGGTAAATTGCATACAATTTTAAAATTTTTATCCAAAATAAAACAAAAACAAGATTAGTCCAAAACTATGAACTAACCAACTATTAGACAACACTCACGGAGATTATTGTCTCATAAGTCATAACTAATTAAGATATCCGTAAAATAAAGACCCACATCATTACCGCCGAGCACACCGCACTCTCTCGGCCCCCACCACCGTGCATGTCATCATCTACATCGTAAGCTTCAATGTTGACATCGTGAAGGGTTGTCTCCTCGCACTCATCAAGCTCCATATCTCGTCTTCTCGCGATGAAGGCTTAGGAGGCAAAGACACCCTCTAGGGCCTTGCATTGCTCGGAAGTCAAGGAATCTCGGGAAGTCGACCGAGAAATGGATGTATAATTTGCCCTCATGAATGGTCTTTGGTACATTGGCATCCCTTCGTCATTTATTGCCTTGAATTGATCTCGCTTAACAACTTCTCCAGGTTGGGATTTGATGAGGAGCCGCTCGTTATCTAGATGAGTCAAGATAAATTGGAAGCCACATAATGCCTCGCAAGGGTCAACGCGTGCTCAACAAATATGTCATCACCCTTTCGCTTGAACTTTGGGTGCTCTTTCTATTGTAGTACAAAGACTATGTCTCCAAGAAGAGTGTCGTGGCATAGGGTGTATAGGGTATAGGGTTTAGGGTTTAGGGTTTAGGGTTTAGGGTTTAGGGGTTAGGGTTTAGGGGTTAGGATTTAGGGGTTATGGTTTAGGGTTTAGGGTTTAGGGTTTAGGGTTTAGGGTTTAGGGTTTAGGGGTTAGGGGTTAGGGGATATAAGAATTGCAAGGGTTCTTGTAGCTATTCCCAAATTGGTAAATTGCATACAATTTTAAATTTTTATCCAAAATAAAACAAAAACAAGATTAGTCCAAAATTAGGAAACTAACCAACTATTAGACAACACTCTGGAGATTATTGTCTCATAAGTCGAACCCAGATTCGGACCCGGACAGAAGGGAGAGAATTGAAATGTGGAATTACCCGAAATTAAAGATGAAATAGCACTGTGGTAAGAGCGGCTCGATATTTGTTTTTTTCAAATTCAATTGCCGGAGAGAGAGAGAGAGAGAGAGAGGATGGGAGTGAGGGATTTAGAGGCTAGGTGTCCGATTAATTTGGTTTGAAAGTTTGAATTGGATTATCTCGCTTGTTGTTCGTTCGGAAATTTTGAAATTTTAAATGAGCGCCGGTAAGAGTGTCGGGAGCTTCATCGGCTTCTCCCGGGAATGTAATTTTCTGTCCATTTTGCATACCCTTCTCCACAACCACTTCCAAGACCTTCTTCTCCCGTACAACCATTTCGCCCTTGCATTGTGGGCGGCGGTCTTTCTCCTGGAAATTTTGAATTTTTTTTTATTAAACACCGACGGAATATTTCCGTCGCTGATAAATAAAAAATTATTAAATTATCAGCGGCGGAAATATTCCGTCGGTGTTTATTAAAAAAAAAAAAAAAGCATTTAATTTCACCGTCGGAAATATTCCGTCGGTGTAATATTTCGAAAAGAAAAATAAAAATATTTTAATTTCGGCGTCGGAATATTTCCGACGCCGATAATTAAAAAATAAAAAATGATATATTTTCACCGGCGGAATAATTCCGTCGCTGTTAAAGATTTAGCGGCGGAATATTCCGTCGGTAAATCAACCGCCAAATTAGCGGCGGAAATAAACGAATATTCGAGGAATATTCTTTTTAGCGGCGGATTTTAGCGGCGGAATTAAATTCCGTCGCTAAATTTGACGCCAAAATAATTCCGACGCTAAATACTATATTCCGTCGCTAAATAGCGACGGAATCTGTCCGTCGCTGTTATTTCCGTCGCTAAATGACCTGTTTCTGGTAGTGTCTCTTAGGGCGCAAGAGAATGAATAAGGCAAAGGAAAAGAAGTTGTTGGACCCTTGGTGAATATGATTGATGAGGGTGGAAACAATAAAAACAAAGAAAAGAAACGTAGTTTCAAAGACAATGGATCTGGTCCCAACAAAAAGCCTAAATTGGCATGTTGGAAGTGTGGCAAAACTGGTCACTTTAAGAAGGATTGTCGTGTTGGAAACAACAAGAATGGCTCAAGCACCAGTGGTTCGAGAAAGGGATCTAAGGACCATTCTCAAGACCAAGGTCATTATTTAATACATAGTTGGAACAGATTTATTAAAAATTCTATTTCACTAATATCTGAAGCATTTAATGTGTAGGATGATGCTATTGCGTGGTGGATTGATTCCGGTGCCACAACTTATGTTTGTTAACGCATCACAAAAGCACGATAGATTCGTGTTTAGCGCACTAATCACAAGAATTCTTCAAGCGAAGAACCCTAAAACACAAAGAACTGGAATCCACCAGAAAAGAGAATAATCCATTGAATTAATCAATCAAAAACTGAGTTTAAACATATCCTAAAAGTGTTTAAATACTCTCCAAACCCTAAGACACAGGAATAAACCAATTACCAAAATACCCCAAGTTTTAATAGTCAAAAACAGTAAAAACCGGAATTGAAAACGAAATTAGGAAACTAAATTACGTCACGGGGCGCCCGCCTGGGAGAGTGCCAGGTGCCCGCCTGGAGTCCAGAAGGTCCTTGCTTGCTTGCTGTCCCGTGATGCGCCCGCCTGGAAGAGATTCAAGTGCCCGCCTCGAAGTCAGTAGCGTAGGCCGTGTTCTTCCCACCTTGAGGCGCCCGCTTGGGCCTAGCTGAGGCGCACGCCTCTTTCCCAGAAGGATCATCTCCGTTGAACACCTGTGGGGCGGGCGCCTGAGTGTTATTGGGGCGCTCGCCTTCATCTCCTACATCAGTCTCCTCCACCTCCAAAGAACTCGAACCCGAGTTCTCATCTGGATAAAGGACTCCATCCGCGTGGTACTCATAGATATCCGCAACATTGAACGTGTTTGAGATGTTCAAATCATCGGGAAGAGCTACCACATATGCATTATCATTAATCTTTCGGGTCACTTTGAAAGGGCCATACTTGTGGCGCTGCAACTTCTTGTAAGTACCAACGGGAAAACGCTCCTTTCGCAAGAATACCATAACATCATCCCCAACTGCAAAAACCTTTACCCGCTTCTTCTTGTCAACAGCCGCTTTATTCTTCAACCCCGTAGCCTCTAGCTTAGCCTTGATCGCTTCCTTGACAGCTTGCACCTCCTTAGCCATATTCTCAACAGCTTGAATCACCCCACGACCGCTAGGTAATGGCACCAAATAAGCCACATATCTAGGGACAAATGTATAAACCAAGGAAAAAGGTGACTTCCCTGTCGCCGAATGTATTGCACTGTTATAAGCAAACTCCACTTGTGGTAATGCAAGATCCCACTGTTTCGGCTTGTCTCCACAAACACTCCTAATCATGTTCCCCAAAGTCTGGTTTGTGACCTCCGTCTGTCCGTCCGTCTGTGGATGTGCTGTAGAACTCCTATTCAGTGAAGTGCCAAACATACGCCATAAAGTAATCCAAAAGTGGCTCAGAAACTTGGTGTCCCTGTCCGAAGTAATGGACCTAGGAACTCCATGTAGTCGCACGATCTCCCTGAAGAATAACTTCGCAATGTTGGAGGCATCCGCTGTCTTCTTGCAAGCAATAAAATGGGACATCTTGGAGAACCGATCAACCACAACAAATACAGAATCCACGCCCCGCTGTGTCCGTGGTAAGCCCAAGACAAAATCCATGGACAAATCTAGCCAAATATCATCAGGAACAGGTAGAGGCAAGTAAAGACCAGTATTTTGAGACTGGCCTTTAGAAACCTGACAAACATAACACCTCCGAACAATCGAGCTCGCGTCCTTCCTCAGGTGAGGCTAGAAATAACACTCCTCCAAACTTGCGATTGTCTCGTCCCAGATGACCACTAAGGCCCCCACCGTGTTAGTCACGAATCAGTTTCTCCCGCATGGAAGAAATAGGAATGCACAACCGATCCCCCTTAAACAGAAAACCATCTCGAACATGAAAATCTGCGCTAGGGTGCTTGCTCGCACACTTCGACCATATCTCCATAAAATCTGCATCCTCCTCGTACAAGTCCTTCAGCAAGTCAAAGCCAACAATCTCCTGCGATAAAGTAATCAACAACGAAGCCCTTCTGCTCAAAGCATCTGCGACTTTGTTTTGAACTCCCGACTTGTGTTGAATAATGAAAGGGAATTTCTGCAAGTAACTAACCCAGCGCGCATGCATCTTGTTTATCACCTTTTGACTGTGCAAGAACTTCAAAGCAAGGTGATTAGAAAACAGGACAAACTCCCTTTGAACTAGATAATGCTCCCACTGTTGCAAGGCCCGATAAACTGCATAAAAATCCTGATCATAAGTACTCCACTTCTGACGAGCCTCGCTCAACTTCTCACTGAAGAAAGCCACCGAACGCTTTTCTTGTGAGAGAACAGCCCCAATTCCCACGCCACTAGCATCACACTCCACCTGAAAGATTTTGTCAAAATCTGGTAGGGCAAGAACTGGTGCGGTGCAAAGCTTCTCCTTGATGAGGGTAAAACTCTGATCTTGCTCCAAGCCCCACTGAAACTTCCCCTTCTTCAGACACTCGGTAATAGGTGCAGTAATAGTGCTGAAATCGCGCACAAACCTCCTGTAAAAGGTAGCCAAGCCATGGAAACTATGCACCTCCGTGACTGATTGTGGAACCGGCCAATCCTTTATCGCCTTCACCTTCTCCTCATCAACTTGGATCCCTTCCTCACCAACAACAAACCCCAGGAAAAGCAACTTGTTGGTGCAGAATATACACTTCTTAAGATTGATATACTACTGATTATCTTTCAACACCTGCAACACTTGACTAAGGTGTTCCAAATGCGCAGTTCTATCTTTACTATAAATCAGGATATCATCAAAGTAAACTACTACAAAAGAGCCAATAAAAGGTCGGAATACCTGGTTCATCAACCTCATAAATGTACTAGGGGCATTAGACAACCCGAAGGGCATGACTAGCCACTCGTAAAGACCATCCTTGCTCTTGAAAGCTGTCTTCCACTCATCCCCATGTCTGATCCGAATCTGATGATACCCACTGCGCAAATCCAACTTCGTAAACACTTTAGACCCGGATAACTCATCAAGCACGTCCTCTAGATGAGGGATATGAAATCTGTACTTGATGGTGATCTTGTTGATGGCCCTGCTATCAACACGCATACGCCACTGATTCCCTTTCTTTGGCACAAGAAGAACAGGCACTGCACATGGACTCATACTCTCCCTGATAAACCCCTTTCGCAGCAAATCTTCAATATGCTCCCTCAGTATCTCGTTCTCCTTAGGGCTCATGCGATAATGTGGGAGGTTTGGCAGGCTAGCTCTCGGAATCAAGTCAATCTGATGCTGAATGTCCCTCATAGGAGGGAGTTCGTTAGGCAACTCGTCACCAAGTAACTCCTGAAAACCTGATAGAAGTTCTGCAATATCCCGTGGCATCCCGATCTCCACACTAACAGAACCCAACAACCCTTTAACCACTATCGGACAAAAGTACTCGGCCTCTTCAATAGCTGCTGCCAGCTCTTTCTCATTCTGTATGAGCATCACGACCGGCTTCTCCTTCTCCACCTGTTTCTCAAAACGTAATACAGGAGCTATAGCAATTTTACGATTATTCCAAGTGAACATCAATACATTATCCTTACCCCGATAAGTAATATCATGGTCAAACTGCCAAGGGCGACCAAGCAGTATATGACACACGCCCATACTCATGACATCACAAACAACCTCCTCCCTATAATGCTTGCCAACGGAAATAGGGACCCTACAAGTTCGTGTTACTTGGAGTTCTGTACCTTTATTCACCCATCCCAAACTATAAGGACTATCATGAGGTTCAGTCGTTAAACCTAGAAATTCAACCAACTTTTGCGAAATAAGATTTTCAGTACACCCATTATCAATAATCATATTACATACCTTGTTCTTAACAGAACAGTATGCTCGCAGCAGATTCTTCCGTTGGCCCTCGTCCTTGGAAGATAGTAACATCTGTTGAAGCACGCATCCAACCCTCTCACCGGACTCTTCTTCCGCAAACTCAACGTCTTCATACTCATTGACCTCGGGCTCATCCTTTTCGTACTCATGCAAAACTGCAGCAGTTCTCCGCGTGGGGCAAACATTTGATCTGTGGCCATATCCCTGACAACGATAGCACTTATCCCCTGTTGACTTGGTGTACGGATTTGCTGCTTTCTGTGTCGGAGCCTTGTTCATTGCGCTACTACTAGCATTGGATATACCCTTAGCTTGCGGAATTGGGTCTTTATCAACTACTGCCTCAGAAGTACCTTGCTGTGGAAATCTGCGAAAAGGGGTAAAGTTTTTTGCGCTCGACTTCTCCATAAGCTCAGCCTTCAATGCCAGAGTGGTAACATCAGTCAAAGTCCACACCTGATGCAAACCCATCTTCTCTTGTATCGAACCCTTCAACCCATTGATGTAATGGGCAATCTTATGATCCTCGGTCTCCTCAACTCTAACCCGAGCAGTATATATCTGAAATTCAGTAGTGTACTCATCAACTGTCCTTTTACCTTGTACACAATTGAGATACAATTTGTACAAAGTCTGCTCATAGTCTGCCGGTAAAAATCGTTCCGAAATCAACTGTTTCATACGCCTCCAGGTTTTGATTTGCCCCTTCCCTTATCGTCGCCTCTGAGCAACAAGTTTCTCCCACCAAACCGCAGCAGTACTCTTCAATCTGATCGCCCCCATCTTTACCTGCTTATTCGTAGGAACCTCCATAACCTCGAAGAAGCGATCAACGTCATTCTGTCAATCAAGAAAATCTTCAATGCCCATGGTCCCATAGAACAACGGAATATCAGCCTTAATCCTATAATCTTGTCGATGTCGATTACCACCCTGCTCCGATTCATCATCACTATCAACTTCAACCTCGGAATTGGAACTAGAATCCTCTTCATCATTATTTTTGACCCTCCTAGGGCGTCGGCCCTGTTCAATACCCCTGTCTCTCTCGCCACCACGGTTACGATCAGCACGAGCGTTTGGACCCCGTTGAGCAGCCATGAACGTTTCCATCTGCGTTGACAACGCAGCCATGCCTGTGGTCAGCCTCTCGAATTCTTCCCTTGTTACTTGGTCCCCCATAACAAATCAGTGATGAAAAGACAGGTTAAGCCTGCTCTGATACCAACTGACGCAGCACGGAAGCACGATAGATTCGTGTTTAGCGCACTAAACACAAGAATTCTTCAAGCGAAGAACCCTAAAACACAAAGAACTGGAATCCACCAGAAAAGAGAATAATCCCTTGAATTAATCAATCAAAAACTGAGTTTAAACATATCCTAAAAGTGTTTAAATACTCTCCAAACCCTAAGACACAGGAATAAACCAATTACCAAAATACCCCAAGTTTTAATAGTCAAAAACAGTAAAAAAGGGAATTGAAAACAAAATTAGGAAACTAAATTACGTCGTGGGGCGCCCACTTGGGAGAGTGCCAGGCACCCGCCTGGAGTCCAGAAGGTCCCTGCTTGCTTGTCGTCCCGTGATGCGCCCGCCTGGAAGAGATTCAAGCGCCCGCCTCGAAGTCAGTAGCGTAGGCCGTGTTCTTCCCACCTTTAGGCGCCCGCTTGGGCTTAGCTGAGGCGCACGCCTCATTCCCAGAAGGATCATCTCCGTTGAACACCTGTGGGGCGGCCGCCTGAGTGTTATTGGGGCGCCCGCCTGGGCTATCGCCTTCGTCTCCTACATCATTTGTAAAGATCGTTGTTGGTTTAAGACATATGAACCAATGGAAGACGGATCTGTCCTTTACATGGGTGATGATCATTCCGCTCCTATTCAAGGAAAAGGAAGTGTGGTGTTGGAATTCAGTTCGGGAAAAACTATTTCTTTGTTTAATGTATTGTATGTACCTAAACTTCGTAATAATTTAATTTCTGGTCCTGTCTTGAACAAGTGTGGATACAAACAAGTATATGAATCCGATAAGCATAACTTATCGAAGTCTGGTGTATTTGTAGGATTTGGTTATTATAATAATGGGATGTTATGTTGAATTTAAATAAAATTCATGTTAACTCTAGTTCTGTTTATATGACTTCTTCTGTTGTTATCAATTCCTCATTATGGCATGCTCGGTTAGGACATGTGCACTATAAAAGAATGCTTGAAATGTCAAAAGATGGTTTGATTCTTGCTATTGATAAAAATACGGAAAAGTGTAATACTTGCATGTTGACAAAAATCACTAGAAAACCATTTAAAAGTGTTACAAGGAAATCTGTAAAACTTGAATTAATACATAGTGATTTATGTGATTTTCAAGCAACTCCATCTTTAGGCAATAAAAAGTATATTGTCACTTTTATAGATGATGCTTCTAGGTTTTGCTATATTTATTTGCTGCATGCAAAAGATGAAGCCCTAGATAAATTTAAAATTTATAAAACAGAAGTTGAACTTCAACTAAATGGCTTGATTAAAACCTTACGTACGGATAGAGGTGGTGAATATTATGATTCTAAATATTTCCAAACCGTAGGGATAATTCATGAAACTACGGCTCCTTATGTACCACAACAAAATGGTGTGGCTGAAAGGAAGAATAGAACTCTTGAATAAATGGTTAATGCCATGTTATCTTACTCGGGCTTGAGTGACGGATTTTGGGGAGAAGCCATGTTAACGGCTTGTCATTTATTGAATAGAGTTCCTAATAAAAGGAACAATATTACCCCATATGAACTTTGGTATAAGAAACGACCAAACTTGACATTTTTGCGAGTTTGGGGATGTAGGGCCGTAGTTAGACTTCCGGACCCTAAAAGGAAAAAGTTGGAAGAAAAAGGTATTGAATGCATCTTTGTTGGATATGCTGAGCATTCCAAGGCATATAGGTTTTATGTTATAGAACCTAATGATTTCATTTCTATTAACACAATTATAGAATCGAGAGATGCAATCTTTGATGAGAATCGTTTCTCTTCAATACCTAGACCAAAGGATATTATACCAATCTCCGCTGAAATGAATGATCATTCAGTTGAGATACCAAGTGAGATACCCGAACCTCGTAAAAGTAAAAGAGCAAGGAAAGCTAAATCATATGGTTCTGATTTTCTACTATATTAATTAGTTATGGGATCAAGAGATCAAATTGAATCTCAATACTCTTACTGTTATAGTATAGAGGAGGATCCAAGAACCTATGATGAAGCAATAAAATCTCGAGAAGCTAGTTTTTTGAAAGAAGCAATCGATGATGAGATTAGTTCTATTATGGAAAATAATACATGGGTCTTGTCTGAATTACCACCAGGCTGTAAACCTTTAGGGTGCAAATGGATCTTCAAAAAGAAGAGGAAAGCCGATGGAACAATTGACAAGTTTAAAGCTCGATTGGTAATCCAAGGCTATAGACAAAAGGAAGGGATTGATTACTTTGATACCTATGCACCGGTTGCTCGTATCACTACTATTATATTACTGATAGCTTTGGCAGCTATTCAAAATCTATTGATCCATCAAATGGATGTCAAAACATCATTTTTAAATGGTGATTTGGAAGAAGAAGTGTATATGAAATAACCTGAAGGATTTGTTATGCTAGGTAATGAGCATAAGGTATGTAAGTTAATTAACTCATTGTATGGGCTGAAGCATGCACCTAAACAATGGCATCAAAAATTTGATGAGGTTGTTTTGTCGAATGGTTTTGTATTAAATCAATCAGACAAATGTGTATATAGCAGATTTGATGAATCCGGAAAAGGTGTAATCATCTGCCTATATGTAGATGACATGTTGATTTTTGGCACAGACCAAAATGTAGTTGATAAAACTAAGAAGTTTTTGTCATCAAAGTTTTCTATGAAGGACATGGGAGAAGCTGACGTAATTCTTGGTATAAAGATTAAACGGATGAACAAGGGAATTTCAATTACACAATCTCATTATATTGAGAAAATTCTCAAGAGGTTTAATTGTGATGATTGTTCTAAAGTTAGTACTCCCATGGATCCAACTGAGAAACTTGTGTCAAATACTGGTAAACCTGTATCACAGCTCGAATACTCAAAAGCCATTGGCAGTTTGATGTATGCTATGACGGGCACTCGACCTGATATTGCTTATGCAGTTGAAAGATTGAGCAGGTTCACTAGTAATCCTAGTAGACAACATTGGCATGATATAACAAGGGTGTTCAAGTACTTAAAAGGTACTATGGACTATGGTTTGTGTTATTGTGGACATCCTTCTATATTAGAAGGTTACACAGATGCCAGTTGGATCAACCAAGAAGATTCATCTTCTACTAGTGGTTGGGTGTTCTTGCTTGGAGGAGGTGCCATTTCTTGGGCTTCCAAAAAGCAGACATGTATTACACATTCTACAATGGAATCTGAGTTTGTAGCATTGGCTGCTGCTGAAAAAGAAGCAGAGTGGCTTCGAAACTTGATATATGAGATTCATTATGGCCAAAACCGATATCACCAATATCTATCCATTGTGATAGTGCAGCTACATTGGCTAGGGCTTATAGTCAAATGTATAATGGCAAGTCTAGACACTTAGGTGACAGACATAATATGATTCGTGAATTGATCATGAATGGTGTGATTTCAGTTGAGTTTGTTCGGTCTCAACAAAATTTGGCTAACCACTTGACGAAGGGATTAGCTAGAGACTTGGTAAATAAGTCTGCAATGGGAATGGGATTAAAGTCCATTTAATCCTCTAATTGTGAGATAGTCAATTCCCTTTTAATACAACATTAGAAGCTTGAATTCAATGTGGAAAGCTCGCAGTTGGAGATTGGAACACATGTTATTATCTTTCCCAAGGTATGTGTTTAGACCTGCAAGTAATGGTTAGGTTGAAGAATGTCTTCTTAATAGTTCCTTTGGAAAATTGCAACTGCAGGTGCAAGATTAAAGGAACTACCTATGTGGATATGAAGTTTTGCTGCTTCAAGAAGCTAGGACTTGGTTTCCTATATGTTCACTAATGGATATGGACACATGGCTTGTAATAGTGTCAAGATTAAACAAAGAGAATTGTACTAAACTTATGTGTATAGTATCTTCAGGTATTCATATGAGTTGACGGGTTCAATCGTTCGGACACCCCGATTCTCGAGTATTTGAAATGTGTATTATACTAAGATGAAAATTCAATCGCAAGACATTTTCATTTATGCATTCGTTTGTTTCGTTATTTATAAGATTAGTAAATCAAAGGATTACACTAAAATGGAGGGGATTTGTTGGTGATTTTAGTGTCATCAACTGTTTTATTGTAATGGTGATTTACTAGAGATCAATGTGATTCGTATTAGACTCGGGTACGAGTAAGGGAAAGTGTGGAGTACACACTCGTTTGAGCTAAAACGAAATCAACCTCGAATAACGAAGTAAAGGTTAAAGGGTAGCACATTTGACTTTGCTGATGTGCTCGGCCGAGCAGAGTCCTTGACTCGGCCGAGCATAGCATAGCAGATTGTCAAAGGCTCTGGACAGCCTTGCTCGGCCGAGGCATGTGCCTTGCTCGGCCGAGCAGTATGATTAACACGGCCGAGCAAGTCCCTTGACTCGGCCGTGCAGTTGGGCAAAAATCTCTGGACATGTATGCTCGGCCGAGCGAGTCCCTTGACTCGGCCAAGCAGTTCCTGAACTGGTGTCATTTCAAACTGAAAAGACACAATGGTTGGCTAAAGTCATGACTGTTGATCATACCCTTTATCTGATGTCTCTCTGTATATATACAGAGTTTGATCTCATTTGTACACACACAACATACAAGAGTGATACAACAACAACGAAAACACAAACAATTCTCAAGTTTTAGATTTGTCTTCTTTGCCTAGAAACAAATTGTGTGATTGTCTTATCCCAATAGAGATTTCATGTAACCCAGGCAATAAGGGTCGAAATACTTTATTCGAAAAGTGAATTATACACGATTCAATCATATATCCGGCCTTGGTATTAAGATCGAGACCCTATATCCCCAACACTTGCAAGTATTCACCCTTACTACACTTGTTTCACTTTTTTACACCCTTGCATACAAATGCAAATTAATAACTAATCTTTCAAATGTGATTGTAATTTTTTTTTAAAATGAACTATTATTATTGAATGGAAATAATTGATTTTGCCAAGATCACTAAAAAAGAAGTGACAATTTTTGGAATAAACCTCAATAACAGGGACGAATTTAGAATTTTAAAATTGCTTGAACATGATATTTAAAAAATTTAGGAGCACACATCAATTGCTCTTTGTATTTGCCCTGAACCTCAATAATAAGGTGTCCCAAAAAAAAAAAAAAAAAAAAAAAAATTAAAATTGAACATGAAGGAAGTAAATGGATGGGCTCACATTTTCGCCTCTTACATGTGAATATTAACTGACAAATCTCTCCCTCCCCTATTCTGTCGGCGCTTTTTCTCCTCCCACCTCTTCCCGTGATACGTCCATTTTCAAAACCCCATATAAATACTCACACAATCCCCCAAAAAAAATCGGAAAAAATTTAAACGCCAACCTAACAAGGCCTTAGCCATGAAAAACCCTCCCCGTCGTCCACCGCTGTCCTCCGCCACTCTCCTCCTCCATCTCATTCTCTCTCTCCTCCAATTTCCTCTCTCCAATTCAAGCTACCTCAACTACGCCGAGGCATTATCCAAATCCATACTCTTCTTCGAGGGGCAGCGCTCCGGCTACCTGCCGTCGGACCAGCGGCTGAATTGGCGGGGAAATTCAGGACTGAGCGACGGCTGGGATGTGAGTGCCGACTTGACCGGCGGTTATTATGATGCCGGTGATAATGTGAAGTTCGGTTTCCCGATGGCGTTCACGACGACGATGTTGGCGTGGAGTGTGATTGAGTTTGGGGAAATGATGCCGCCGGCGGAGTTGAGGAATGCGTTGGTGGCGGTTCGTTGGGCGACGGATTATCTTCTCAAAACGGTTTCTCAACCAAACCGGATTTTCGTGCAGGTAATCATTTTATTCGTTATTGTTAATAACTGTTGCAGTAATGGTAGTGTGGTGGTGCAGTTATTGTGATGTTTATCAGTTTATGTAAATTTTGTTGCACTAGGAGGCTAATTTAGTCAATGACCAATTCATAGCGCCAAATATTCTCATTTTTCTATATTAACTTTATTTTTATTATATGTGAGTATCATTTATACTGATTTAATTTAATCCTTACTCCCTCTATCCCCTAAAACATTATCCCTTTTATTTTATTATTTTGGGCGTCCCACTTTTCTAAAAAGAAAATTTTTAATACTTATTTATTCATGAGACCCACTTGTCATACTCACAACACTTTTCAAATTTACTATTCTCTCCACTCATTCTCTCTCCTCCCACTCACAACACCTATTTTAATAACATTATTCCTTATTTTCCGTTCTCAACAGTAAAGAAGTAAAGTTTAGGGGACGAAGGGAGTACTTTTTTTTTTTTTTTGAAATTGATTTTTATTTTATTTTATTAATGATAGATAAAATATCCATATTCT
The DNA here is from genome assembly GCA_022495995.1 of Adenophora triphylla var. japonica. Taxonomy (NCBI): domain Eukaryota; kingdom Viridiplantae; phylum Streptophyta; class Magnoliopsida; order Asterales; family Campanulaceae; genus Adenophora; species Adenophora triphylla. Next base: position 1,032,302 of record JAFEMH010000108.1, on the reverse strand, counting down.
ATATCATATAACCTATAAATATACTAGCACAGCACATGTCCTTGAAATGTTCGACCTCGCTACCTGCACTACTACTACTGCAGAAGCTAATGACATAGATTTAATCCTTACTGATCCCATCAATATGGGGATTGTTTTGATCTAAACTATGCTTTAGAGACAGCAATAGGTTTCAAAATTGGCTATATAATATGAGCTTAATATAATCAACATTTTTTTTTCACTTCATGGTTGCTTTTGCGATTGGAATATTTGACATGAGTGTCAACATTTTTGCATTTCGCGCAATTTCTGTTAAGAAAGTACAACAGGAGTAATATTTTTGCACCCATTCTTGTAAAAAATTACTCCGTCCGTCCCACTTCAATTGGCCCCGGGGTGAATTTCACGATTTTTAAGAAAAATGAATAAAATGGGTAGAAATTAGAGAAGAGAGAATGTAAAAGTTAAATGTGTGGTAGGGAATAAGAGAGAGAGAGAATGGAAAAGTTAAAAATCTATAGTATAAATGCAACCGGGGTGTGAACAGTTCTATGAACAGTTCCACCCGCGAAAGTTACCATTTTGCCCTCACTATTCACTTCCTTTCCCGTTTTGCCCTTAAAAAAAATAAAAAAAATTACCTATGTCGTGCGACATACATGGCATTAATTTTCAAAAATAACTTTTCCCTCCTAAAATTTGAATTTTTGTAAAAAAGGGCTCCACATTAAAAAAAAAAATTAGTATGTCGTGCGACATATTTGCCCTTAATTTTTTTTTTTAAAACTAAAAGAAAATAGAAAAAAAAAACACTCACGTGGCCTTGGACACGGGCATGTGCTAGTATTTAATAGGAGAGAGAATGGGTGGGAGGAATAGTAAGTTAATGATTGGTTTTTTTGTAAATATGTGGAGATGATAAGGGTATAAATATATGGAAAACTTTCCATTTATAAAATGGATCAATTGAAGTGGGACATTCTAAAAAGGAAAGTGGACCAATTGAAATGGGACGGAGGGAGTATATATTATCATGTAATTTATATTTTTATAAATTTAGTGATTGCGAAAGAAAAATGTTAGATTTTCTATTATGTAGATGTAGTTAAAAGAATAAAATTTGAAGAAAAAGAAAAACTAAAATTTTGATAAACTCTTATAGGTGAGATAATAAAAGTAGGTTCAATTTACCACTCCAAAATTTAAGGGGGAGGGAGGGAGGGAGGGGCAACCAACCCGTGAAGGAAGGTAAGAATATGGTTGGATTGGATTTATTTGAGTCAGATGAGTCAATTGGATCTGTATGTCCCCACCAAAGTCTGTGTGTGCTCAAATCTTAAGTTATAGATATGGATATGGATTTGTATAGGGTTGGATTGGACTGCATTGCAGTTGCCTTTTTTTTGTTTTCTTTGACTCCCTATACCCATCAACATGAACCAATTATTTGTAAAAAAAAAATCAAAATTTTACTAAAAATGTATACTTCCTCCGTCCCACAAAATTTTACTCCTTTACTGTTGTCCCACAAAACTTTACTCCTTTACTGTTGAGAACGGAAAATAAGAAATAATGTTATTAAAGTAGGTGTTGTGAGTGGGAGGAGAGAGAATGAGTGGAGAGGATAGTAAATTTGAAAAGTGTTGTGAGTATGACAAGTGGGTCCCATGAATAAAGAAGTATTAAAAAATTTCCTTTTTAGGAAAGTGGGACTTTAAAGTGGGACGCCCAAAATAATAAAATGGGTAATGTTTTATGGGACGGAAGGAGTATTTTATTAATCTAAAAAAACGTGTTTTGTTTTTCCGTTAGTGACAGTGTTAGTGTAAAAAAATGTCATTGTAAAGAGTGTCAGTGCATGCATTATTAAGTGTCAATGTAAAAATGTGTCAGTATTAATGTAACAAAATGTCTGAGTAAAAAGTGTCAGTGCATGTATTATTAAGTGTCATTGTTAGTGTACAAAAGTGTCAGTGTTAGTGTAAAAAGTGTTAGTGTAAAAAGTGTCAATGCATGTCTATTAAGTGTCAGAGTAAAAAAGTATCGGTGTTAGTATAAAAAAATGTCAGTATTAGTGTAAAAAAGTGTCAGTGTGAATAGTATCAGTGCATGTATTATTAAGTGTCAGTATAAAATATAAAAGAGTGTCATTATAGGATAAAAAAATATCAGTGTTTTATAAAAAAGGACCGGTGAAAAAGAGTGTTAGTATATGTATTATTAGGTGCCGTATAAAAATGATTTTTTCTTAATTTATAAAAAAAACAATTTTTTTATAAGATTAACTTAAAAAAAATTAATTTGACTGATATACAGTCGAACAAAGAAAGGAAGAAGCCTCAAATTCCCCATTTATATATTAAAAATTAATTAAAACTATTAAAATAATCTGACTGCTATACACTGCATAACCCGTGATCCTTAAAGTAAGTAAGTTATGGACTTTGGGAAACAACTAGTATTACTCACCTTGGCTTTAAGTGCGTGCCCCTCACTTTTCCTTCAATCCTCATTTGCTTTTCTTCCCTCGTTACTTTTAAAGTAGAAGTATAACAAATTTTAAGAGAAGACTTCTTTTTTAAATGTGTACTACGTAAAGTTGAGTATAACACAGGGCGGACACAAGGTTAAAAGGGGTGGAAGTGAACCCCTTAAATAAATTGCATATGTAGTTTAGTGGTTAAGATGTTATCAATTTAACCTGATGGTTGTTGGTTCAAATCTCCTATCAAGCATTTTTTTTGTCATACAAAGCTTTATAGTGTATTTGTGCACCCCTTACAAAATGCTCTGAGTCCGCCACTGATATAACATCTATTTTATTTTATTCTAAATTGGATGAAGTCGAGTAATTTATTACCTCCGTCCCTTTTCTTAATCTTAAGACAGACAAAAATATACTTCCTCCATTCCAAGTGTGAGTGCAGATCAAAAAATTAGACACATAAATTAAAGAAAAGTAGGAAAGAGAATTAATGGGAAAGGTGTTTGTAAGTATGAAAAATAAAATAGGGGAGAGAATGAGTGGGAGGAATATTATGTTAATTGGTATTGTGAGTATCAAAGTAGAATATAAGAGAGAATGAGTGAGAAAAATATTGTAAAATCTTTATCATTTTGGGCAATCTTCACTCATGTAGAAATGTAGACGGACGAAAAAGAAAAAAAAGTTTCCATTCTGGGATGGAGGGAATAATTGTTAGTAACTCGAACATTTTGTGTGCCCCTAGTATCTTTTATGAAAAATAGTACTAGTAATTTTATTTATGGAATGAGTGTGATAGATGTGTAATATGTATCATAATGGACATGTTAATTTCTACATATTAAATTAGGTTTAATGTTCCTTTCTTGTAGAGATGGATTCAACACTGTGCTCCTAATTCTTTGCTTGGTGTTCAATTAATGGGTTGATTTGTTTATCTCCAAAAGAAATACCACTTGTAGTAGAAATTAATTAAGGACTTGCATAAGGGATCACGTAGCTGTAGCGATAGATTTGTTGTTTTTTGATACAGTATTTAACCAAATTTTGGTAAATATAAACAAATTTGCAACTGCATCAGTTTCGGTTTCAAATTCATGCGAAAAAGGATCTCATACGGATAATCAAGCTCCTGGTTAATTGAATGTCCTATTGCAGGTTGGTGATCCAAATAGTGACCATAATTGTTGGGAAAGGCCGGAAGACATGGACACTCCCCGAACGGTTTACACGGTGGAAGCGCCTAATCCGGCCTCAGATGTTGCCGGAGAGACAGCGGCAGCACTAGCGGCAGCATCCATGGCATTCCGATCATCGGATCCCGGGTACTCCGATACAATCCTAAGAACAGCTACCAGGGTTTTTGATTTTGCAGATAGTAATCGAGGGGCTTATAGCGATAACACAAACATAAGGGATGGTGTCTGTCCCTTTTACTGTGATTTTGATGGATACCAGGCAAGCTCATATTTCTCTTTTTAGTATCTTCATTAAATATTAAAAATATTGTTAATAATATATATTTTAACTCATTCCGGGAGTTCCTCTTTTTAGTTGTTAATTTGATTAAAATTTGACAAAAAATTAGTTAAATTTCAAAAAATTGTTATTTATGCATCATTAAAAGTACTATGCAGTTATTAATCCGTCAATAATACTTACTCGAATAATTTATACTAATAAATGAATTTCAAACCACTACGATCACATTTGGCTGCAGCGCTGCATCAAACGAAATTCATACATCTATATGTAAAAAGTGTGCTATATAATGTAAAAATTGAACTACAAATGTAAATTATAAAGAGTTTTACATTGTTTAGTGGAGTTTTTATACTACGTTGTTTGATTTTTACATCACGTTTTAGTAAAAAAAAAAAAAAAAATTATATTCGTTCATATTATTTTACATCGTATAATGTAATAAAATGAAGTAGAAAGTTGTCATAACCAAGATCAGAATTTTACTTTATTAATACACATGTTCCCAGGAGTTAACTAAGATTTGCCACAGACTGATACTTTCATTTGACTTGCTCTTGGATTTGATGAGCCCCTTTATCTATTATGGGATTTTGGTCCTTCTTAGGGGCATGCAACTTTTGCACTGTTAAAATAGAAAAGCTATTTGCTGGAGTATAAAATATACTCCCTCCGTCCCATAAAATCTTACCCGATTACTACGAACTCAGTTCAACCAAATCAAGTTCAACTTTGACCAAACTTTAATATCAATTTACTTATCATAATAAAAATTTAAAAATTATTATCCATAAAATAACCAAATGATTTATCAATAGCAATTATTAAAATCTCATTAGAATGAATAGATTGATATTAAAGTTTGGTCAAAGTTGTACTCGGTTGACTTGGCACTATTCAAAATGGGAAAGGTTTTATGGGACGAAGGGAGTACTTATTTATTTTTAAGTGTAATGTATATTTGTATATTCCTTTCGTCCCAATTTAAATTATATAATTGGATCAATCAAAATTAAGAAAAAGTGTTAGCTGAGTTGGTGAGTATGAAAAGTGGAATAAGAAAGAGAAAATTGGGTAATTTATAGTGGGATTTTTAAAATGATAATATGTGTAGTTTCAAGTGGGACGGATGGGTGAAGTATTTCAATCATAGACTGCTAAATACCAACACCCTATCTCACAAAAGTTCAATCAACATTTGCAGGATGAGTTGCTGTGGGGAGCAGCATGGTTAAGAAGGGCCTCTGGGGGAGATTCTTACCTAAATTACTTGCAAAACAATGGCAAAACTCTTGGTGCTGATGACAATATCAATGAATTTGGATGGGACAATAAGCATGCTGGCCTCAATGTTCTTGTTTCTAAGGTAATTTTTATTTAAATTTTTTTTTATTACTCGTTAAAAATTGAAAGTTTACGCGATATATTCATTTATTTGTACAATATAAACATCAATGCATCATATGCAGGAAGTCTTGGAAGGAAACATATACACTCTACAATCTTACAAATCTTCCGCGGATAGTTTCATGTGCACGTTGATACCAGAATCATCTTCGTCTCACATAGGGTACTCTCCAGGTGGCCTAATTTACCGCCCCGGGGGAAGCAATTTACAACATTCGACAACCATCACTTTCCTATTACTCGTTTACGCCAATTATTTATCTCGGTCATCAGGAACCGTAAATTGCGGCAACATCATTGTGGGACCCACATTGCTTCGTCAGATAGCGAAGCGACAAGTTGATTACATTTTAGGGGAAAATCCCAAGGGAATGTCGTATATGGTTGGGTATAGTAATCTATATCCCCAGAGGATTCACCACCGTGGATCGTCCATTCCTTCTATAAAGGACCATCCGCAATTTATTGCGTGTAAAGAGGGTTCGACGTATTTTAACTCGTCGAACCCTAATCCGAACTTATTGGTTGGGGCTATTGTGGGTGGGCCCGGGGAAGACGATGAATATGAGGATGATCGAGTGGATTTTCGAAAGTCGGAACCAACTACATATATAAATGCACCATTTGTGGGTGCACTTGCATTTTTTGCTGCTAACCCTAATCCTAGTTAGGGGCATTGCAACCTAAGAATTTGTATATAGTGGGAAGTCTCTCATCTTGTGCTAAGCCAAGAGGGAAGGGGCAAATGTTAGCTAGAATAGTTTGCTGTTGCTGTGAATTTTAATATGCAAAATGTAAAGCCCTGATTGCAATATCTTTACAAACAAAAAAAGCTAACTGTCATTTTACATTTCTTTTTTGTAACTCATCTCTCGAGAATATTAAATATTTCTTTCTTACCAAAATACATGTCATTTTGTAACTTAAAATTTGATTTAAAAGACATGTCGTTATGAAGTTAACAGGCTTCTAATACTAATTTTATCCCTACATTGAAATTTGTTTCACTTTATTTTATTAGAGTAATTTATGAGAGATAATTAATAAATAATGATAGATTTGGTACTGCCTTCGTCCCAAAATACTTGCAGTTTTAGAAGAAAAATTTTGTCCCAAAATACTTGCAATTTTGTAGTTTTTCATAAAATTTTGACACGTTACCCTTATTTATGATTAATTAGTTGTTATAGCAGAAACATATAATTGCCTAGATATTTGAATTTTAAAGCGTAATTTAGTTTATTTGATATATATTAATTGTTTTTTAATATGTGTGAAAAGTGCTAAAAGTACAAATACTTTAGGATGGAGGGAGTACTTGTTTTATAAAGTTAAAATAATAATTGTATTTTTTAAAACTTGTAAAAACCTACAAAAAGGACATATATTTTGAACGGGAGAGCGCCCATTATACATGAAAATCCTAATCCCATCATAAAATGTAGGTTTCACTTGCCCATTCCCACCGTAATCAAATAAATTAGAAATATTTTGTTAAGAGATAAATATTGAGCCAATCTATTAACATGTTGGTTAAATAAGATAACATCTCATTGGCCACAATTTGAAAATTGTAGTGATCTTCATCGTCCTTTATCTTTTTTTTCTTGGAAATTTGATCCATAAGTTTCTTTTAAAATAAATCACTTTCCACTAAATTTATCATTGTATTAAAATGATCAGAAAGTTCTTTTTACAATTAAACTTTCAGTTTTGCCCTCAAGACAAACTCATAAGGCAAAATCATAAGCAAATAACAAATTCTGAAGCGGATTTTACAAAATCAAACACCAAAATCAAAATTAAATACTCGCAATTAGCTCAATCATTGCATAACAAACAATCATGAAAAAAATTCAAAGTAATCAATCAACAAATAAGTATATTCCTAGGTCATCGGAGCAATCAACTATGAAACAAATACACAGATCTCACAACATTCTGATGCAGTATTATAAAGAACAGTAGTATAATACAATATTTCTGATGCAGTATTATTGATGCAGTATTATAAAGAACATTATAGTACAACATTTTTATGCAGTATTATTGATGCAGTATTTTAAGATATTGTATTATTTTAAAAATGATACAATATTTCTGATGCAGTATTACTGATGCAGTATTATAAAGAACAGTATTATAATACAACATTTCTGATGCAGTATTATAAAGAACAGTAGTATAATACAACATTTCTGATGCGGTATTATAACGAACATTATTATAATACAACATTTCTAATGCAATATTATTGATGCAGTATTATTGATGTAGTATTATAAAGAACAGTATAATACAACATTTCTGATACAGTATTATAAGAACAGTGGTATAATACAACATTTCTGATGCGGTATTATAACGAACATTATTATAATACAACATTTCTAATGCAATATTATTGATGCAGTATTATTGATGTAGTACTATAAAGAACAGTATAATACAACATTTCTGATACAGTATTATAAGAACAGTGGTATAATACAACATTTCTGATACATTATTATAAGAACGGTAGTATAATGTAACATTTCGATTCTACTTTTAGTTCTGGTTCAAATTCCGATGCCGCTTTTCGTTCGGCGATGATACACCGGTTGCCGATTGAACAGTTTTGGCAGAGGAGGCCAAACCACGAGCCTGCCGAAGCTGTTCTAGGCGAAATTCATGGTCACACATCCGAGATTGCTCGCCCTTGAGTTTCTCCTCTTTGGCAGCTGCTTCTTCGCCTTGCTTGACTTTTTCTCAGTTGTCGAAGTTGTAGACGTTCCATCGCTTCTGCGGGAGGATATTCAGACCACCGTGACCTCCCATGGCTGTCTAGGGTTTCAAATTGGGGATCGGAATCTGTGAAAACGTTGAGATCGACAATTTGATTGGATTAATTGAAGCAGATTTAAAAAAGGGTATTTTTGTCCAATTGGGACAAAATAATAACACATATGATCAGAGGAACTTACCGGGCAACGATTTGTTAAAAAGGAACTTAGCGGTCAATGTCTCTTCTTTCTTTCTAGACTAATTTCTTTTATATTTTTTTTTTGCCAAAAAATTAGTGTTCAATTTTATGAATTGCACTTGGTTCTGATTTTCTTAAAGTATTATATTTGTCTCAAAATTAATGTCCAATTTTATTGAAGTATTAATTTGATTTTATTTTAATCTATTCGCATTTTCACATATAATTAATTATCAAATTTAGGTATATTTTAGCGATGAAACTGTTATAAAATATTAAGCATAATTTTATGGCATTTAAAAAAGAGTGCGTCTGCTGAGAAACGCGTTTCTTCATAACTATGGAGAAACGTGTTTTTCATAGCCAGAAGCTTTACATTTGATAACCAGAAAAAAAAAACCCAAGGCCAAGACCAAAAGCTTCTGGATATCCAGAAGCTTTGCATTGATAAATGAAGCTTTGCAGTTGATATCCAGAAGCTTTTGTATTTGATAGCCAGAAGGATGTGAAATGTATATCCAGAAAAAAAAAACCCAAGGCCAAGATCAAAAGCTTCTGGATATCCAGAAGCTTTGCATTTGATAGCCAGAAGCTTTGCAGTTGATATCCAGAAGCTTTGTATTTGATAGTAGGAAGGATGTGAAATGTATATCCAAAACTGTTAGGTGCATATCCGTAAAACTGTTAGGTGCATATCAGAAATGTGTTAGGGCATATCCAGAAATTGCTATTGAAGGTTTACGGATATCCGAAAACCTTCAAATGTATATCCGTAAACATTTTGAAGGTTTACGGATATTCATTGAAGGTTTACGGATATCACTTTCATGGTGCTATCTGCTCCATTTGTCGCGCGACATGTCGGGACCCGTTTCTCCATAACTTATGGAGAAACGCGTTTTTCCCTAGATTTTGTGTTTAAAAAATGTGGATTAAAATTTTCTTTCAAAAAAATTAAAAGAATACAGTATAGATTTACTTTGGATATGAAAGTCTTTTAGATGGGCTTTTTGGTATTTTTCCCTAACCCTAAATCCAAGGGGTGTGTGATTAGAATTATGGGGGCGGGAGCGGGACGGCGGGTGCATAGCACCGGTGATAACAGAGTCCGCGCAGCAATCGGAAACAGAGTCCCTCGAATATTTCCCACTTCTCCCTTGCATAAACCCTAACCCTAAGAGAGAGAGGTTTTCTTCCGTTTCATTGAAGACCGCGCTCAAGGTAATATTTCTTCTTCTCCTTGTTTAATTATTTATTATGAGTGGAATTATTATTATTAGTATTATTATTTATTTATGTTTTTACACAAATTGTAAAAGCTTTTGTTTAAACTCTTCGCAATGATTCTTCTTATAGCGAATATATCAGTTCCCTTTTATTCAATTGAATCTGTTTGTATCAACTGCAATCTCTTCTGTGTGTGTATTTGTTTGTTTGTTTGTTTGTCTGTCTGTATTTGTCGATCGCCGGACTTCTGTGGATCATTTACATTGATATTGTAGCTTAATTGCCAAAACTGCATTGGCTTGGGCTGTTAAATTGTTAGCATTCTTATCGAATTGGGAATTTACTTTCTTAATTTTTGAATTTATTCTCATTTTAAAGTTAGATTAGATATCAGTTTTAAACATGTAGTAATTTTTTTCTCATTTTAAAGTTAGATTAGATAATTCAGCTTAATTATTTATTATCAAATACAAGGTTAATATTTGGTAAATTTACAAAGTGCGCGATGACTGATTCCTTACTAGACTGTATCTTCTGTATTTCAGGCGAAGAGGCAGAATCGGAAAATTTTATCCTGCAGTAGAGTTCACCTTACTAATGACTACAACAGATGGATCTATTACTTGTGAGTTCGAAGATGCGGAATCCAAGATGAATCTTGATTTGCTCATTTCATCTAATGATGAATCATGGGCTGATTCTTGTCTGACCTTTGATCCTGAAATAAACATGGATTCTTTGAAAGAGGCCCTACTAGAGTTTGTTAGTTACAAACCTCTCGGAACTTCAAAAGATAAAAGGCAGGAATCTAACGTTGAAATTAGCCCTTTGACTGATGAAATGGACATTTCTATGGACGAAGATTTTCCTCTTGAAGAGAAGACCAATGCACCAACATCAGCAGATTACTTGGCTAAGGCGTTTCTTCCAACATTTAAGGACGAAATGATAGATTTCCAATTTCCTTCGATTTTTGATTTGGATTTTTCCGAGTTTGCGATGGAATCTTCTTCTGAGGATATCTTCAAAGTCTGGGATTTATGTCTGCTAGTTGAGGACAATTCACAAATGAAATGGTTTAGCAAGGTTGTTGGAGATAAATCTTTTGATGGTTCTCAAGCAGGCAAAGGTAGTATTGATGATCTTGTTGCTGGTATTGCTGACATGTCCTTGCAAAGAAGGTTCGGACGAAAATATCTTATTAGAAAATAGCAAGTGTTTTTACATAGTTCAAACTTCTTGTAGATGCTTACTCAAATTTTTATTCTTGGTGGCCATAGCAAATTTTCTCCTTCATCAGAAATTTTATCACATTTTTTCAAGCCAGATCTTTGTGTGTGTGTTTGGTTGTTTGAATGACTGGTAATGTGATCTTATGGACCAATCTTGTTTGTTAATGAGTTGAGAATGTGCACCCATTAGGCTACAGCAAAACTGGCTCTCTAAGTTGGTCACTGGAAATTATTGTTCCAATGACCTATTTCATTTTTCTTAGCCTACATTCAAAATAAGCTATTTGTCTTCAACCCTCACTTGTGATGGCTCCTACACCTTTACTAATTGGATCTTACACCTTTACTAATTGAATTTGGGGCATGTACAGTTAGACTGTACACAGTAGCCAAGTTATTGCCCCCTACACAGGAGTCACCTGTTGTTTGTGAGAGATTGAATCTGAACCGTTGAGCAATCCGCATGTTGTGAAGTTAAACTGAATAGACCCCAAATCCTTACTACCTTGTGGTAATATCTGTTTTCAAGTTCTTTTGGCTACAACACAATGAAAACTGTCCACACGTCCATCAATCGACTCTCGGCATGTCTGTTGACATGACAAGTGGGTGTATTAGCCACACAATCCGGGGTCGTTAAACTTCTTTCTATGTTACCATTCTAATTGGGCCCACAAAATGGACCCACATACTCGTCGCTGGGTCCGTTGTATGACACCATTCTAATTGAGACCATGTTGTCATTGCGTGGTCCACGTGGCAAAGATGACTTGGTTCACCATCTTTTCAACAAATTAGGGCCATTTATCTAACAATGGTAACAAACAAATAGTATGAGGAATCACAGCCTCATATTTACTTTCCCTGAGGACACAAGTGCCAATTTTGGCTCCTTTTACTTTGACACTGATGTCTTTGTCCATTCTTTCTCAGCATGTGAAGTAAATAATGCATGCTTTTTTGAAGGTTTTTTTTTTCTTTTCTTTCATTCTTTCTTTTTTTTTTTAAAGGTGGGAGAAAATCAATCTATTTCAGCCACTCTCAAAAATGCCAACTAGACAAAATGATAATTCCACATGGCGCCATCTCATTGGCTAACAATTTGCAGCCTTAAATGAGACATCTTTTGAATGATACCATCTCTACAATTATAAATAGACTATTTTTGTAAGATTGTAAGAATGCATGAGTGGTATTGAGAAGCAGAGAACTTGAAGAGGAGATAAGATTACAAAAGAAAAAGGGCTTGGGGCTGTTGCCTATTTGTGTCAAGTGTTGACACACAAATTTCATACAAAAACACAAAACCAGACACAGCCCCTTAGCAATGGCCTCTGCTTCTCTTCTCAAGTCATCTGTTGTTCTTAACAAGAATGAATGGATGAAAGGTCAAAGCCTTCGATTACCCTCCGTCTCCTCGGTCAACTGCAACCCTACTGCCCGGTCATCTCTAGTTGTCCGAGCTTCCTATGCTGATGAGCTAGTGAAAACCGCGGTATGAAATATGGATGCCCTTTTTGTTTATCAGAATTGTTCTAGTAAAAAGTAGAGTACTAATTAGGGGTGAAGCCACATAGAATGGATGGGGTCACTTGACCCCCTATACTTTTTGGATATGTCATTTTAGTACCTCTAAATTTTGGAAAAATGCACTGAAAATACTAATTCCTACTTCCCAAAGTAATAGTCCTACCTTGATTGAAAGATTGAAATGGGTAAACATTTCAAGTGGGATAAGGATATAATTGTGCAAGTGGGTAAAAAGTTGGTTGGTAAGTATTGGTTTTCTTGTAATTATACAAGCATTTTAAGGACAAAGTTGTCCAAAACACTAATTATCATTTGCCATTTTGGAAATGAGACTGTTACTCTGGGACGTACAAAAATGGAAAGTAGGACTCTTACTCTAGGATGGGGGGAGTATTATTTTTTTCTATGTTGACCCCCTTTATTATTTGTAAAATTTGTGCTATGATATCATTTTGACCATCTTTTATTACAAATTTCTACAGTATATGATAATTATAATTTTTCCCCAAGCATTTTGAACGTCTATTTAAAAATTTCTGGCTTCGCTACTGGTACTAATGTAGTATGTATAAATATTTGATACTATTATGTTGCAGAAAACTGTGGCATCACCAGGGCGGGGAATTTTGGCTATGGATGAATCGAATGCTACCTGTGGGAAGCGTTTGGCGTCCATTGGGCTGGAAAACACCGAGGCTAACCGTCAGGCTTACCGTACCCTTCTTGTAACGCCTCCTGGACTCGGTGACTACATCTCTGGTGCTATCCTTTTTGAAGAGACTCTTTACCAATCAACTGTTGATGGCAAGAAGATTGTTGATATCCTCATTGAACAAAATATTGTCCCCGGTATCAAAGTTGACAAGGTAAAATAAAAACCACCCTCCAAACATAACATTGCGTTATTGACATATCAAAGCACAATGTCGAAGTATGTAGATAAGAGATTGCATATAAAAAACTGTGGATTTTGAACTGTTGCAGCGGTAAAGCTGTTGCTATGTTGTAGCTGTTGGTGTAGATGGCGGAGATTAAATGGGCAGAACAAGATTACTGATAGTCCCACACATAGCTCATTTAATCTCTGACATGTATATCCAAAGAGGCAAATGTGGGCTCAAATCTACTCCGACCGCTACAGTGCATCAAAAACTTGCTGCAGCGTTTCCACATTCTTAGAACTATACCGCACTGCTGCTGCAGTAGTTAATACTCCTTCCATCCCAAAAAGATGTTCCCGTTTGAATTTTCAAACAATTTAATGATGTATTTTTCTTTAATTTACAACCCCTAATGAACATTAGAATCACACAAAGTACCACTAAACTTAGCCCATCACCCACATTCATTTCACTCTAATTTTAGAAATTTACTTATTTTAACCATTTAAATTTAAAAGATAAGACTTTCTTTTTGGGACAAACAGAAATGGTAGGTGATAACATCTTTACGAAACTGAGGGAGTATTACAGTTTGGTACTCGCGATAGAGCATGCTTATTAATTGTGGGAATAATTTTTGTATGAAGATTTGTTGTACTGAAATGTTGGTCTCAAAACACAGGGTTTGGTTCCCTTGGCTGGTTCGAATAATGAGTCTTGGTGCCAAGGTCTTGATGGCCTTGCTTCTCGCTCTGCAGCTTATTACCAACAAGGAGCTCGTTTCGCCAAATGGTAGACAAAATTTATGTTTTCTCTCTATATATTCGATTAGCATGATTTTGTGTTCATTTTAGTTACACAAAGTACACATTTACTTGTTTTTAATCAGGCGTACCGTTGTGAGCATTCCCAACGGTCCATCTGCCCTGGCTGTGAAAGAAGCTGCCTGGGGCCTTGCTCGCTATGCTGCCATCTCCCAAGTAAGAAACTATCACAAACTGTGCTTGACTATCAACTTTATGAACATTTTGAACCATCATACTTTGCTCAAACTCCGACTTTAACCATCCATGCATTTTTTTAAGCAGTTTTAATCATTGTACATACTCATTATCCTCAAAAAAATTGAAAGTATAATGATTTACTCCCTCCGTCCCACCCGACTTAGGATTTTCTCTCCCGACACTGGGATTAAGAAATACTATTATAATAAAAGGAGAAAGAACGAGTGTAGGAGTTATTGTGAGTATGAAAAGTAAAATAGGAGAGAGAATGAGGGGAATAGTAAGGGGATTGTTGTTGTTAGTATGACAAGTGGGTCCCATTAGATATAAAAATAATATAAACTTGCCATTTTGGGTTGTCCTAAGTCGAATAGGACACCACAAATGGCAAATTGTCCTAAGTCGGGTGGGACTGTGGGAGTATAAGTATATTGCTAAAAATATGCATCAAACCTATACGGTGTTTAAAATTGCTAAAAAGGCTGTTAAAAGTGACGTTTGAGCAAAGTACTATGGGTCATAATGTCATGCATCTTTCATGTTGATTGACTTGAAATTTTAGGACAACGGATTGGTTCCAATTGTGGAGCCAGAGATCTTGCTAGATGGTGAGCATGGAATCGACAGGACTTTTGAAGTGGCTCAGCAAGTGTGGGCTGAGGTCTTCTTCTACCTAGCTCAGAACAATGTGCTATTTGAAGGAATCCTCCTCAAGCCTAGCATGGTTACCCCTGGTGCTGAATGCAAGGAAAGAGCCACCCCTCAGCAAGTTGCTGAATACACCCTCAACCTCCTCAAGAGAAGAATCCCACCAGCCGTCCCCGGAATCATGGTAAGTTTCTTTCATATCCTACTTAATTATTCATACCCATATGGCATTTACTCGAGTTATCGCTTTAGAGAGATGCACCCGCCCATTTCCTAGATCCCGTTGATCTGCCCAGTTTCGGATCCAAGTGCTCCAAGGTCCAAACTCTCTGTTTGGACCACTGCAGCGGACCTAGGAAAAGGAGCATTACATTGGTTGTCTCTTTTTTTCATGGAATAATTAATGGCTTATGAAGTGTATCATAACCAAAATTTTGCATGATGCATCATTTTTTCACAAATGTTAACAAATACTATATTAAATAGTGCAACATACTCGTTAGTGACATTATATTACAACGTACTTTCCTAAATGTCTATAATAATGCAACATACTAGTTTTTATTTTACTTACGCCATCAAAATCTAACATAACTACCGGCGTGGTGCTGATGGGACAGTAGTGTCACGCCGGCAGTTTCGTTAACTTTTTGTCTGTCGTAAGTTTTTTGCACGTTGTGTTGTTTGTAAACATTTGGAAAAGTACGTTGGATTATACTGTCACTAACGCACGCCTAACTAACGGGTATATCATTATTTGTAAAATTCACCAAAGTACATTATATATAGTTTGTTTGGCCCTTTTTTCATGAACTAATATACTTGTGATCGGATGTTTGATTTGAACAGTTTTTGTCTGGAGGACAATCTGAAGTGGAAGCAACGTTGAACTTAAACGCAATGAACCAATCACCAAACCCATGGCACGTATCCTTCTCGTACGCAAGAGCCCTTCAAAACACTTGCTTGAAAACATGGGGCGGACGTCCCGAGAATGTTAAGGCTGCTCAAGACGCTTTGCTTCTCCGTGCTAAAGCCAACTCGGTTGCTCAGCTCGGAAAGTACACCGGGCAAGGAGAGTCGGAAGAAGCAAAGAAAGAGTTGTTTGTCAAGGGCTATGTTTACTGAGGTCATTGATCATAAACACTTAGAAAATGTGTGATAATATTAGATGTGGCGACTATTTTGTTTAATTAAATCTACTTTTAAATAGCTTAATAAACTTGTTGCTAATGGTCATATAATACTTAGGATGCACCATATATAGTCTATTGAGTTCTTCCAATTTCAATATTGTTGGAAGAAATTTTCAGTACCACTTTTATTATGTATAATATCATACTCCCTCCGTCCCATAAGTCTTAAGAAAACTTTTCATTTTGGGCGTCCCATAAGTCTTAAGAATTTTCAAAATGAAAATCTTAAATCACTATTCTCTCCACTCATTCTCTCTCCTACATTATTTTAATATTCACAACACATTATAATTTACTATTCCCTCCACTCATTCTCTCTCCTATTTAATTTTTCACACTCACAACACTTCTTCCACTCATTCTCTCTCCTAATACTATAATAATATTCCTTAATTCCCGTGCCAAATAGAATCTTCTTAAGCCCATTGGGATGGGACGGAGGGAGTATATCATTAATATTATTATATTAATGATTCAATGGTTACGCCCTGTTATCCCTAAAAACTAATAATTTAGATTACTGGCCCTAGAAACTAATACTCACTCTACCCCGAAATGATCTGTCTACTTTTCTTATGGTTAATGTAAAGGCATTTTGAGAAATAATTTTAATTTATTTTATTTTATTTTATTTTATTATCCTAATGAAAATCTAAAAATTATTGTTGATAATATTTATACTATTTATAATAATATTTCAGTAACACGTTTTAAATTTTCAGTATAACAATAAAATTAACCTAAATTTATTGCTCAAATTCCTTTTCCTTGATAGTAATAACAAAAAAAGTGGAATGATCATTTCAAAATAGAGGGAGTAGTATTAAATTACAAGTGGTACAAAATGTGGTTTGAAAGATTTTTCTCTCCCAAGTAAATAAACTCTAAATCTCATCATTCATAGCCCGAGCATTATAGCTAAAGCCTAAAGGGTGATGATGAACAATGGGCCATGGGCCAGCCCGGCCCGACTTGTCCAACCAAAAGCCCACCTGATCCACAGATTGGTCCAACATGTGCATTTCGAGCCTGCGGGCCAAGTCCAGCCCAATCCGCCTGGTGCGCATGAATGAGGGTAATGGGAGTCAAACTTGGACCATTTACAAGTTAAGTTAAAGGCAAGAACTTAACCACTTTATCAATAACTTTCATGTGCCATGCTTCAGAATAGTTAATATTAATAAAAGCCTTTTTAGTTTTTAAATCTATACTTAAAACTTTTATAGTTTTTTGTTGTTTAAATTTGTATTGATTTCCTATTTTACCTTTTAAAACTAGGTCACATGCATTGCAAATGACCAATTAACGAAAAAAAATGGATGAGTTAGCCCGAGCTATATTGAACGAGTATAAAAAATAAATAAAAAACAAATGAGATACTATGATTGCAACGAAAATAATTTTAGGTATGAAATCCAAACAATCTCAATAATTCAATAATTGGGGTAATTTTGTTGCATTTTTTCAAAACCAAACTAACTCAAACATCAACAAAAATAATTGTGATCCCTTATGTAATCAAAATCATTCAAAAATAATTGAAACACCAATAAATTCTTTAAATTTCCCACAAATTTTCAAAAGACAAGACAAATAATAAAAACTCAAAAAAATGAGGTTAATCTAAGGGTTCGCTCCCGAGTTTTGCTTATGGAGGAAAGGGAAGAAAGTGGGAGAAAATGAAAATGATTTTCTCTCTTGGTGTGCTCCTGAGTTTTTTTTGTAGAGTTTTTTTTTTGTATGAAGGAAAGAGAAGAAAATGGGGGAAATGAAGGCCTCATTTCCCTCCCCTCCAATCCCCCACATTTGGGGGTCCCCTCCAATTCCCCACATTTGAGAAAATTGGAGGGGGAGGAAAATGAGGCCTCCATATCCCCCAAATGTGGGGGGTTGGAGGGGAGGAAAATGAGGCCTCCCATTTTCCGGAAAATGGAGGCCTTAATGTACAACTCATAATAATAATAATTAAAAAAAAAATTATGTAACTGCCCCACCCACCCCCTACCTACCCCACCCCCAATTTTTATTTTTTTTTTTTGTAACTGCCCCACCCACCCCTTACCTACCCCACCCCCAATTTTTTTTTCTTTTTTTGTAACCGCCCCACCCACCCCCCGCCACCCCCTCCCAAAAAATTTTTTTGGTAACCGCCCCACCCACCCCCCACCCTCTCAAAAAAAAAAAAAAAAATTTAAATTTTTTTTTTGATAACCGCCACACCCACCCCCCGCCTACCCACCCCACCCCCCACCCAAAAAAATTATTTTTTGGTAACCGCCCCACCCACCCCCTGCCTACCTCACCCCCCCACCCCCCCCTCCCCACCCCCCACCCAAAAAAAAAAATTTAATTTTTTTTGGTAACCGCCCCACTCCCCCAAAAAATTTTTTTGGTAACCGCCCCACCCACCCCCTCGCCTACCCACCCTTCCCAAAAAAAAAAAAAATTTTTTATTTTTTTTTGGTAACCGCCCCACCTACCCCCTGCGAATTTTTTCCCAAATAATCTCGTTTTACTTTTTTATTTACCAAAATGACTTACTGTTCAAACTATTGCCCAGAATGTCCTCTTTTTTTGAAACTCGCTACACCGTGTAGCGAGTTTGACTAGGGTTGGTCAAAACTCGCTACACCGTGTAGCGAGTATAGGGCAATTAATTAGGCTGTTGGGAAATTAATTACGGCATTTAATTAAACAAAACTCGCTACACGGTGTAGCGAGTTTGTATTAAACTCGCTACACCGTGTAGCGAGTTATTTAAAACCCTTTTTCACCAGTTTACGTCTTCATTCAAACAATCTGAAAGAAAAAAAAAACTTCAGTTGAGTCCGCCGCCTAGAGAGAAGAAGAGAAGAAGGGAAGAAGAAGAAGAAGGATCGATCAACCAAGGAAGAATTTGTCAAGTAATTCAACATTTTTTTAATTGTAAGTTTAAATTTTTGTATTGTATTAAATTTTTACTTTGATTTTATTATTTATTTACTTATAATTTATAATTTTTTTTAATTTTTTATATGATGTTGTAATTGCATTTTGATGACATTGTTTATACACAAATTAGTCTCAAGCAATTTTTTTTGATTTTTTTTATATTTAGTTTTTTTAATCCGAATTTTTTTATTATTTAGTTTTTTTAATCCGAATTTATAATTCAATCAAGGGAATTTGTTATTATATTTAGTTTTTTTAATCCGAATTTTTTTATTATTTATTTACTTATAATTTATTTACTTACAATTTAGGATTTTTTTTTATTTTTTTTGATGTCATTGTTAATCCGAAAATATGAATGTTTGTTTAATTACTCTCTATTTTTTTTTTTGTTATTAAATTTAGTTTTGTTGTGCCGAAAAAATGAGATAGTAATGTTTATTAATTTACTTGCAATTTAGGATATTTTTTTTAGTGAATTCGATTAACACATCTTGGTTGATGATAACTAGGCATGAGCAAGAAGTAGGCATATCAACATATATAACCTAATTGTAGGATCGTTTTAGAAAAATACTCAAATTCAATTAATGTGCACCCGAAATCGAAACCGTTATTAAGAACCCAAATTTGGATATGTTTTTAAGAAAAGCTATCGGGTGAACTTTCACATTAGTAATCTTGCTAGCACTTCTTTAGTAAGTATTTCCATTCATTAATAAGATAGGTCTACCCCAAATTTGGATCCCTTCTCCTTTGTTTTTTAAAAAGATAAATAAAAATTAAGAAGTATACATTATTAAGACGTTGTAGGTATAAATAATAGGATATGAATTATTAGTGAGATAGCAAAATAGGATAGAAATTAATATACCTATAGCAACATCCCTAATCTCATATACTTATATCCCAAACCCTAAACCCTAAATCAGATAGGTCTACCCCAAATTCTTAAAATATGATTTATTGTTCAAACTTTTTTTATAAAAACGCATCCTTTTTTTCAAAAACGCATGAGGATTACTTTTGAAGTATTACTTAGTATATAGGCCGGAAACCAAGAACTTCCCCACAGCACTTCGAAAGTGTGGGATAACTTTGGATTACAATGCCACGTACTAGTAATTACATTTTTGTATTCTTTTATTTATTTTCTTGCCTTATAGAACAATAACCAACCTTGATATTGAAATAAATAGATGGAAGCGTTCATTGATCCCGGGCCTATCGATACATCTGTTCTGATCCGCCATGCGGATCATAGGGCTAGGTATATTTGGTCCGGGTGGCCGGTTTCTAGTCCCCTCGTTTTTCGTCATGGTGCCGCCTTGCCAGCGTATTAGCTCTGTCATATTATTGAGACCGGCAGAGCGGATTCAGTGGAGTGCACTACATAGGCCGGATACTGAAGCGATTTATTTGCATTGCTGGAGGCCTTGATCGAGAGATGGCGTCCGGAGACCCATACGTTCCATCTCCCGTGGTGAGATGACGATCACTCCTACGGGATATCGCATGATTTGCGGGTTGCCGATTGATGGGGACGTCATCGATGATGGGTTTTCTACATATAGACCGGCGGGTTGAGTGTCGGAGTATTTAGGGGCCGTCCACAGACGGAGATATAGATGGGAGCGATGAAGCTCCGGTGGATTACCTGGCGTTTCACACACTTTAGTGACCTCCCTGATGATACTGCTCCAGAGATTGTGGATCAGTACGTACGGGCTTATATCTTGCTTGCCTTGGGTTCTACGATCATGCCTGATCGTACGAACAACAAGGTTAAGCTATGTTATCTCCCGGCCACATAGGAAATCTACATAAAATCACAAAAAATAAATATTGTCAAGTTAGTGGCCACATCCCGGCCACATAGGAAATCTTACATAAAATCACAAAAAATAAATATTTTCAAGTTAGTGGCCACATCCCGGCCACATAGGAAATCTTACATAAAATCACAAAAAATAAATATTTTCGAGTTAGTGGCCACATCCCGACCACATAGGAAATCTACATAAAATCACAAAAAATAAATATTGTCAAGTTAGTGGCCACATCCCGGCCACATAGGAAATCTTACATAAAATCACAAAAAATAAATATTTTCAAGTTAGTGGCCACATCCCGACCACATAGGAAATCTTACATAAAATCACAAAAAATAAATATTGTCAAGTTACATGTCCAATAACAGAAATTAACAAATCCTTGGGAAACACCTTAAAAACATTGGAAGTAACAATGTTAAGTATTTTTGATGAGCGCGAGGGGGCCCAAACAACAGCCTAATAGATCAACAAAACAAAACATTTATAACAAAATGTTAAGGAATATAATCTTAGGGAGTGTAATGTTAAGGAAAATATTTCATACCTTAGTCAAGATAAGAACAAAGACCAACACCTATGTGACTTCCGCCCTCACTATCTCTCATCACTTTATCAGCAATGTAAGCATCAATGGTATCAGTAGGATCCTTCAATACCAAATGCACAGAGCCATGATCACTTCGATTAAACTCCTTCACAACCACAACAACCTAATAGAACAAAAAAAATATAATGATCAATTATTTATAAATTTCAACCTTAACTATAATTAAAATAAAATAATATACCTGTTCCACCCTCTCATATTTTTGGCATTTCTCCTTCACCATTCTCAAGGGATAATAAGTACCCTCTGCAGTGAGATAGTCCATCGCAGAAAGCCAAGCTTTGCCCTGAAAATCATCATCTTCCACCGGCTCTTCAAGTTTTTTACGTATCGCCTCTTGGGTCGACTGAGCGGGGGGTCCCTGAAAAACATGAGCTTTTTCGGTGCGATGCCGACGCATGGCGGCCTGTGCTTCACCAGCGGGACCAGGTATGATATGACGCGGTGGAGATTCTCTCTCTTGTTCGATTTGAGGCGGTGGAGACGGTGGAGATTGAAACTCTCGTTCAATTTGAGAGAGATTAGATAGATGATTGGAGGTTTGACCGGGATGTCCTGGAAGAGGTTTTCGTCCAAGATACCAGCGGGGTTTTGATGGATCCATTTTGAGAGAGATAGATGAAAGATGGACTTAAGAAAGAAAGAAAGAAAGAAAAGGGAGAACTGGACTGAGAAAGGAAGAGAATGGTAAGTTTTGTTGGGACTGGCGGAGAGGAATAAGTAGGGGTTTAGAATATATTAAACTCGCTACACGGTATAGCGAGTTTGACTTAAATCTGGTCAAAACTCGCTACACCGTGTAGCGAGTTTTGTTTAATTAAATGTCGTCATTAATTTCCCAACGGCCTAATTAATTGCCCTATACTCGCTACACGGTGTAGCGAGTTTTGACCAACCCTAGTCAAACTCGCTACACGGTGTAGCGAGTTTCAAAAAAGAGGCCATTCTGGGCAATAGTTTGAACAGTAAGTCATTTTGGTAAATAAAAAAGTAAAACGAGATTATTTGGGAAAAAATTCCACCCCCTGCATACCCACCCCTTCCCAAAAAAAAAAAAAAATTTATTTTTTTGTACTTCTTTGACCTCACCCACCCCTTTTTTTTTGGGGGGGGGGGGGGGGTGGGTGGGGGGAGGGGTGGGGTAGGCAGGGGGTGGGTGGGGTGGTTACAAAAAAAAATAAACAAATTTGGGGGGAGGGGGGGTTGGCAGGGGGTGGGTGGGCGATTACAAAAAAAAAATTTGGGGGTGGGTGGGGCGGTTACATAAAAAAAATTGGGGGGTGGGGGTGGGGTAGGCAGGAGTGGGGCGGTTACATAAAAAAAATTGGGTGGGGGGGGGGTGGGGCAGGGCAAAGGGGCGGTTACATAAAAAAAAAATTGGGGGTGGGGTAGGCAGGGGGTGGGGTGGGGCGGTTACAAAAAAAATAAAAAAAAGAATTTTTTTTTTGGTGGGTGGGGTAGGCAGGGGGTGGGTGGGGCGGTTACAAAAAAAAAAAAAATTTGGGGTGGGGGGGTGGGTGGGGTAGGCTACAACAACAACAACAACAACAACAACAAAGCCTTAGTCCCAAAATAATTTGGGGTCGGCTAACATGAATCCTCATATGTTATCGTGAAAAAATAAATAAATAAATAAAAAAATTAAATTAAATTAAATTAAAAAAATAAAAATAAATAAAAAATAATAAAAAAATAAAAAATAAATAAAAAAATAAAAATAAAAAAGTAAAAAATAAAAAAATAAACCACTAAAAAAATCAACCCCCCACATGGATGTGGGTGGGGTAGGCTACCTTGTGAAATATGAGTCGTTTTACCAAACACCCGAAAACATTTTACACCCTTCTCCGTAAAACATTTTACGCTCTACCTCCGTAAAATATTTTACAGGAAAACATTTTACAGGAATACATTTTCCAGAAAACGTTTTCCGAAAAATGTTTTACGTCGAAACAAACGGAGCCTAAGTGTCAATATAAAGAGTGTCAGTGTAAGGTAAAAAATGTCAATATTAGTACAAAAAATGTCAGTGTGAAGAGTGTCAGTGTATGTATTATTAAGTGTCAGTGTAAAAATAATTTTTCTTAAGATAAAAAAAATGCATTTTTTAAAAGACCAACTCATTTTTTATTGAATAAATAATGTATTTCGTTAGTTATTACTCTATACATTAAGCTTTTCTCTTTTTGAGGTTAAAGACCGTAATAGCCTTCATATATGATCAATTTTATTTGTTTTTCTAACTATCTAATATACAATACAAGGAGGTAAAAACTGCATCTTAGCCCCCCATAAAGAGAGGCTGAGATTGATTCTTGGCAAATTGATCCAATGGCCCAAAATAACTCTAGAGCCCACGTTCTTTCTTTCCCCATCCCACGACTTCATTCCGCCCTTCCCCTCCCTGTTCCGCTCTTCTCCGTCTCTCACCTTCCGGCCTCATCCCAAAAGACGGTAACACAAAATTGGTCTACTCTCCTTCCCTCGCCGAAAATTCGCCCATCCCCACTTCGTTTTTTATGAGAACACCTCACCCAATCCAAGGTCAGTGTTTCAATCCTACTTGACTTGCAGAAGCTTCTGGTACCAGAAGTCGCCGATCTCCCTCCAACTCCACCATCCGCCCTTGAATCCAATTTCATCACATTCTTCGCTCCAGGTCAATTCCTTTGTTCATGAATATTTTGATTGATTTGGACATTGTTTTCAAAAATTTGATTACGGAAAGCATGTCTGTGTTGATTGTTGATTTTTTTTTTTTTGAAGAATTTTGTTCCTCAATTTGTTCGAATTAGGTCGTTTTCTGAATATTTTGTACTGATTTATTAGTATGAAAATATCGTTGTTCATTGATTTCGATGATTGTTCATAAATCTATGTTCGGGATCTCATTTTTTTTTTTTTTGCATTTATTTTGAATGATTAGAAATTATTGTTACATTAAACTATTGGACCTTAAATCTGTTGATAAGTAGTAAGATCCCAATTATTGTAGAGATCCTAATTATTGTAAGTCATAATAAGATCCTAACTATTGAAACTAGATAGATGCCAAGCAGGAGTATGTTCGGTTTCTAAGTGATAAAACACTTGGAATGTTAGCATTGCTGCTCAATTGTTCTGGGTAAGTATTGGTCTGTTAGCTAAATTCAGCAAGCAGGACTATGCTTGCTGAATTTTGGATTGTTTTGAATGTTTGTTTTGTAGAATGGAACAACGGAAGAGGTGAAGAAAATTGTGTCTACACTTAATGCTGGTGATGTGCCATCCACAGATGTTGTGGGTAAGTATTGGTCTGTTAGCTAAATTATTATTTTTTTGGATGCAAATGGTGGTTTTTATGTTGTTACGGAGATGAAGGTCAGTCACACACAAACAAGAAGAAACACACACAGAGACACACAATAATAAACCACAAAAAACACACAAAATTTATCTAATCCTCAGCTCGATTTTCTTTTGTCCCAACAGGTTGATTGAGAAAAAGGAAAGGGTATAAAAGTATGTTTAATGGATTCGTGGAGTCCGGATCAAAGATTCTTTGAAGTTGAATGTAAATTCACTTTCTCCTCAGAAATTTATAGTAGATTATTTAATTTTATTGTGTTATTTTTAAAAAAATTTGTTGGATGTTGTGGTGATCTTTGGTGTAATGGGTTTGGCGGTAACGAGGGGGTGTTGGGAAAAATTGCGATTGATGTGTTGTCGATTATGGTGGATTTGAATTAAAGATAGATAATGAAAAGGAAAAATCTAGAAAGGTAAAAGGGGATGGCAAAATTGTCGATTTTATTGACAAGTTATTAGATGCAATCATAGAACCGGGTGTTGTCCGTAAAATCAAGGTGGTTGTTGTGGATGTGGTTATGGTGGTGGAAGTGGGTTTGAGTTGTAGGGAGATCGTGATGGAGAGTTGAACGGGTGGCGATGTAAAGGGGAAAGTCGACGGTGAAGAAGGTCACAGGCCCACCGTTAAGGAGGAATGTGTGTCATTATCGAGAGGATGGTGGAGAGTTTCTACAATGAAATTGAGGAGTTTTAACTAAGGCAGTGGGTTATTGGGTTAGTGGATGGACTAGGTTGTTTAGTTGATCATTAAGATAATAGGCTGATTGATCGATCATACATTTTGTTTTTATTTGTAGATGATTAATGAAAAAATGAGGGTAAACAATTTAAGGTGTGAAATAGGGGGGGGGGGGAATATTAAACTCCGTCTCACCTCAATTGACACTAAATTGATTTTTTTGTCATCATTCTCAAATATTTCAATCATATATTTGTAGTCATGGGATGAGTGCGTGAAAGAATATAGACGCTTGCACAAACCTACGACAATGACTTGAAATGGGCATAATAAGGTATTATTATTATTTTTTAATTATTCTATTGTTAATTTAATAAAAATATATTGATTTCATTTTTTATTTATTTAAGGTGCTTTTACGTAAACGTACCTGGCCAATGTCTGTTTCGATTGAGACAACATCTTTACTTCAATTGGTTAAAAATCTATATGTTAATTAGATGTTAATTTATGTGTTATCTTTTTGTAAACAACTTTTATTGTGTATCTTAAATTAATTATCATTTTGTAACTATAATGTTTATGTTAATTAAAAAAAAAGATCGCGTGTCCTCGAACACGGGCATGTATACTAGGAGGTAATTGCGAGCTCTCTCTCTCTCTCTCTCTCTCTCTCTCTCTCTCTCTCTCTCTCTCTCTCTCTCTCTCTCTCTCTCTCTCTCTCTCTCTCTCTCTCTCTCTCTCTCTCTCTCCAATTGCAATATAACCTCTATATGTGTCTATGAACTTAATATATCTAACCATCAACGTTTATCTAAATTGAGATAGGTTTATCTAAACTGCAATAGGTTTAAAGTCATGATGCCGCCTCAAGTTGCATGTTTTTTGAAGATCCCTTCATGGTGGTTTCGGATAACAATAAATTGAAGGTTTTTTTTTTTTAGTTTCAGAGTCTCTGTTGGGATGCCTTTTTGTCACTTTCATTTGTGGTCAAAGTTCTTATACTATTATGAATTTCTTAGTAGAATGTAACAAAGCCATTTGTATTTTCGTGAGTTTTTATGGTGGTGGTTTAACCATACATAGCAATCGACATATTTTCAATATCTCAATCGCAGAGTATGTCCTAAACTATTAGTGTTTGTTAAAAATATTTCTTGATATGTAACTGAACATTCACTTGGGGTTGGATGACATGAATGTTGTTTTATTCTACTTATCATTTTTTTCACTGCTTACTTTTTTGTACTGATCCATGCCATTGGCACGGGCTTTTGAGTACTACTCTATTATACAATAGAGGATTTAAATTAGTCGGGTTTCATATGATTTTTTTTTAAGGTTCCTCCCATATCAATTCCTCTCTTGAAGGTTTACATTGACAAATTCAAGTGTGTTTTTGCTCTCCCTTCCAACTCCAAGGTCAAGATTTCTTTATATCTTCAACATTATCTCAAAAAAAGCTCAGTATTTACCTTTTGGTTGCATTTTATTTTTACTTCTTCTGAATATCTGATTTTATTTTAAATATGGGCTTCCGATGGTTTCTCAGGTACCCTCTCTCAAAAAGTTTCTACTCCCAGGTAAATATTTTTGCACTTCATATATTATAAACAGTTAAAAATTACATTTAAAACATCATATAGTTAGCATGGGATTTTAGTTTTTCCACGTCTTTCTCTATCCATACTGTCTTCCTTTACGTACTGACCCGTGCCGATGGCACGGGCTTTTTGTACTAGTGCAAATACAAAATGAAATTTATGGGGTTAAACTTATTTTGGCCGACTTGTAACCCCGCCTCAAAACAAACTCATCAGAGTGAAGGCGTGCAGAAACAGCCGGAAAGCAAAGAGTAGAAAGCGATTGCTACGCCGGAGAAAACCTTCGGAGAACAGGTAATTGTCTTTAAATCCTTGTTCATATTTCGCTTTCCCGTCGTTTTCTCGCTATGTCAACTCGACTATTTGACCTAATTTTCGACATTGTCCGGCCCATCGATTACGTCTTTCATATTAATCAATAACTGAGGACCAATTCATGCTGTTTCTTCTGAAATCTGAACCCTATTCCGTCGGAAACTTGCGGCTATCATAATTACTTTGGTGGTTAGGGTTTAGGTACGAGGACTATTGCTAAAATTTCTTAATGTTCAAATTTTGAAACTGCAGCTGAGTTACTGAGATTCGGAGAAAGTAAAAGGCAACATGAGTGGAACTGGAGCGGGAGAGAAAGGGTCTTCAGCAACAACGAAAACTCCTTCAGACTTTCTCAAATCTATACGTGGTAGACCCGTTGTGGTCAAACTGAATTCTGGTGTCGACTACCGAGGTACTGTGCAACATGTTTTTATTTTTCTTTTCCTTTCCATTATGCTTTAAGGCAAAGAATTTGTACAGAATTGAGTTCTAGTTTAGTTGTTTGGAGCTTGGAATTCGGTTTAGAGGTGAAATTTGTTTTCAATTAGGGTTCGTTATCTCCTGCTAATTCAGTTAAGGCCTTTGGGTCAGTTAGTTGGTCATATTGAACGATGTTGATGGAAATATTTCTATACCCACTTCTTGTAATAAAAACCCTCGCAAGCACGAGTGCCAACTTGTAGCAATATACTATTGTAGGGGTCGAACCACAGAGACTTAGGTTGTTTGAAATAATTCAAATGGTGCACAATTGAACAAGTAAAGGAAAGGGGGGGGGTTGGTTTTGAAAAATAAAGAACAACTACAAGGATCAAGATGTAAAAATTAAAGCTAGGAAAAACAAGTAAACAAAGATAACAATTTCAAATAGAGATGAAAACAATAATAAGAAAGGATTCCATGGATTGGATTTCATTTAATCACAAAATACTATGCCATTAATTTAGAAAAATATATTAACTTCCATCTTGGGTTCAATCACCAAAGTCAAGATTGGTACGGTAAGGCCGCCGGATTTCAATCTATCAAATTCCATTCAATCACTTTTCGCAAATCAAGTCCAATTGATTAAAAAGGAAAGCTTTAAGCTTTAAAGATTTTATGAACCAAAACCCATGTAGTATCAATCAAGAAAACCCATGAATTTCATCATCTAGCAAAAGTCTAAGTCAAAATCCCCAAATCAATATAAGAAATTGACACCCATAAAATTAAAAGGAAGAAATTAGGAATCAACCACAATTTAATCCAAAAAACTTTCATGAAAATAGCAAAGATGAACAAGACATCAATTAATGAGATAAAATAATCAATGGCATAACATAAATGACTAAATTATTATCCAATCCATGAAATTAATAGTTTAGCTACACATATTAAACATTAAATAAACAAATCTAACTAAGAAAAACAAAAGAAAACTTACAAAAATCAAAATCCAGAAATTTCCAAAAGGGAAGTAGCCTCCTTTTGTTCCACAAAATAAAAGATAACCCTAAAAAATATAACAACCTCTATTTATACTAAAATAAAACCCAAGGCTGATTGTGATTAGGCCTAGAATAGAATTGGATAAGGCCCACATAGAGTAAACAAGGGAGGCCCAAATTGTTTGCAGTTTAGTTGGATGGAAAATGGGCCTAGGAAATTGGCTTGGGGCGGAGCTGGACAATGGCTTGGATCCGTTGAAAATGGCCTGGGCAAGCAAAGAGACATGCGCGGCCGCCGTAAACCTTCGGCAATGCATGTGCGGCCGCCGTTGCTGGCCAAAACTCCCTTTTCATTTTCTTCTTTTCTTTTGTTAAATCCTCTGCTTCGCTCCGTATTTTCATATTTTCTTCACTCAAACCATCTATTTTTCACCTTTTCAACCTGAAAATAAAACAATACTAACAAAGCAATTAAATTACCATTTTGCTCGGGAATTTTGCAATAAATAGAATTTAGAACGTATAAATTGGATACGAAAATATATCCATCAGATGTCATTTTAATTAAATGAGCAACTTATAGCTCTTTTCACCGATACTTAACGGTGTCGCTTGAATTAGTTTACTACGGTGTCGTTTATGTATTTGGGTGTTAGAGAGAATGTGATTATAACCAGGGGCATTGTTGTCAAGGTCGTTTATTGCCGTTGGGGACCATGTGCAAATTTGCGCAGATGAACGTGTTTTGCAAGGTGAAGGAGGATATGAATGATAATTGCCTTCTCTCTACCAATCTCACCTCTTTGTGTTCTCTTTTCTTTCTCACCAATTCTCAATCTCTTTCTTCCCCAAATTCTATTTTTTATCCTAAATTGGGTTTTACCCCTAATTCGTAACCCATATCATAACAATTGGTATCCAGGGCCATCTCATCTTAGAATAACCTTGGAGAAACGGGCGACACACGTTTTCAAACGTTGGAGAACAACATCAAGTCATGTGATGGTAAAATTACAGGTTTGATGGCTGGACAGGAGCGGATGGAAAAGGAGATGATAGGAGAATTAGCTTCATTGAGTAAGGCTATGGAAGAACTCATATCCATCCTGCTGGGTATGCAGAAGGCCAACAATAGCAAGGAGAAAATTGACGAAACTGGGAAGGACTTTCATCACTCTACAGTTCGAAAGGGTCTAACTCCATTTTGTTGGGGGATGCACCAAATGCAAAAGGGCCAAGTGGTTCCCACCAAGAGAGGGTAAGTCCTGGAACTATAATTGTTGATGAAAGTTTTGGATGCTGTTCATGCAAACAAGTATGGTGATGATGCTAAAACTGATAGGGATATAAATGATACTTATAAAAAGCACCCCAAATTGGAATTTCCTCAAGTTTTCCGGGGTTGATCACTGGGGATGGATTAATATGCCATAAGCTTTAAAAATACAGATGTGTATCCCTGTATTATAGGGTTGAACTTGCTACTATGCATTCTGAGGGGAATGCTTAATTTTGGTACCAAA
The DNA here is from genome assembly GCA_022495995.1 of Adenophora triphylla var. japonica. Lineage (NCBI taxonomy): Eukaryota > Viridiplantae > Streptophyta > Magnoliopsida > Asterales > Campanulaceae > Adenophora > Adenophora triphylla. Next base: position 1,001,991 of record JAFEMH010000108.1, on the reverse strand, counting down.
ACTTCTGTGAAGAAATTGATGGTCTAGCATGTGATGAACACAAGGTGGTTAATAGATTTATGCCACAAGCTTATGGAAATGTGGAGGGTGAATTCTCTAAGTTGCAACAAGTGGGATCTTTAGAGCAATCCAGGCTAAGTTTGAGGAGTTATGGAGTGTGATGACTGAGAACGTGTTTTGGGAGAGAAGTTCTATGTTAACAATTTTATTTAGGGTCTTAAGGAGGAGATAAGGTATAGGGTTCAAACGCAATTCTGATGAGTGTTTAATACAGGTTATGTTAGGTAAGTTTCACCTAGTCAGAACGGAAATCAACTTGTGTTGAACTGTTCAGGCATGTTTGAACCCGTTTTGGCAACTCCGTTGTCCCTTTTTCAATTTGGTTAGCTTCCAATTTTTTCTTCCTTTTGCTTCATACCATGGCCAGATCCAATGAGATGATGGGTTTTAAGCTGCTTGCAGTTTCATTTGTGTTATATAGCTGCATTGTGGCGATTGTTTAGGTTTTAGTCTCTTGCTTCGCTTGCATCAAACCACTTGTGATGAATTGTGCAATCTTTTACCTAGGAAATGCTTATAAGTTCATCCCCACGGGCATCCATAGTAGTCCTGCCCTGCTATCGTAAAAGATTCCTCGCAATCTTTTCTAGATTGTCAGCCACACTAACCAGATTATAAATAGACAGTACAAAGGGTTAATTGGAGAGATGAGTTTTGAATCAAAGTAGTCTTTAGAGTGAGAGAGAGAGAAAAGCTCACTTTCAAGTACCAACATACCCTAGGATTCTCACGAATGTGGATCTTCTGATAAGACAACGGCCTAGAAAAAACTTTGTGACCATCTATAGAGTACTCAAGTCTATACTAGGTGTGGGCTGAATTATGTCCATAGCTGTTATGTTTACCGTTTTTTTTATTTAATTACGAAGTTATATCTTTTAGTTAGTCGCTTTCTTTTATGGCAGGAAAGAAAGGCTCCACATCTTGTATATGGGTCTTGTGGTCTATATTGAGGAAGGAAAGGACTTTGACTTCCAAAAGAATAATCTATTAACAAGTTCAGATCTTTAGATATCTGTAGCATAACTTTGTTAAATGCACCCTGTCAAATGGATCTGAACCGCCTCTCTTCTGGAACTATAATTCTACCCACGGTGCTTGTGCGCAAGCGAAAAGACTTGTGGTTCTCATGGTGTAAAAACTTGGTTATATGTAGATTTTCCATGAAGATGAAGTTACTTTTGCCCCGTGAGTGTGATGATAACAGAGGCTTATGGGTATGGGAGTCTGATCGAGTGCCAAATACTGGGATGAAGACATAGAAGATTATGGTTGGAACTAACTAGAGGTGGGTGTCGAAGGGGTTTTACCCATGAAGGACGATTTACCACTACTTTTTGATTTTTACCCAAAACGCTCTAATCCTGGCTAATTTATAGTATGGGGAAAAGAGCCTTCAAACAAATCTTTAGTATTTCTTCAGCAATGTGTGCCTCGGAATTACAGCTTCTTAGCCACTTTTATTCTCGGGAAAAGGGACTTTTTTTTTGAGGCCTAACCGCCTGAGTAGGAAAAGCTTGACTATTGTGCATCCGTGGAGTACTTTGCTTAGGGTGTTATACTAACCTACTTTGAAATAATGTCATCAATCTCTACCTTATTAAAGTCTTGGGCGGCGTTTGGTTTCTAAGTATTAAGTACTGAATTCACATCTGAATTAGTAAGAGGCAACATTTGATGACTGAATTCTGAATTTATGAAATAGATTGGTAATTTGACTGAATTCATTGTCTAAATATATTTGTTTATCATTTTATCCTTGACCATGGTAAAATAAAAATAATAATCATTACGTTTTTCCTCTTCCACCCCACAATTCAACGAAGGCAGAAAAAGAGAAGTCTGTGTCAAAATCACACAAACATTTGGGAGACAAATAATATAACTAATATCAAAACCCCATTCTCTGGCAACAATTTCATGCCTAGTTGATTTTATGTCGTCAAATTTCTCTATGAAAGAAAGATCAAACTGATAACAAAATCATCCAAGTATTCAGTTTCGCAGGTTACAATTTCCCATTACGCATAACACAAAACTGAGAATTCAAAAATAAATGATAGCAATATCAGCAACGATGCAATGGACGGGAAGTCAAAGGTGTCGGACCACAGTTCAAGGGGCTCGCCAAAAGGTGTTGGACCACAATTGAAGGGTTTGTGGTCAAAGGTGTTGGACCACAGCAACGTCATCTAGTATGCATATTTCCGGAACCCCAGCTTCTGAACTTTTTCCTGTCACCGGAACCCTAGATTCTTATTAACTTTATGCACTTGCAGATCTGGGACAAGGGAAGCGCTTAAGACACTGCCTTTGGAGCAGATCTGGAGATGCGAGCTCTAAGATGGAGGAAGAGAGAGGAGAGAGATAGAGTGACCGTCGGACTTCAACTGGTAAAGGGAGGGAATAAATGTAGGAGGCCGCAGGGAGGAGGAGAGAGATCAATTGGCCATGGCGTGAGTGAGAGAGAGATGAACGCAGAAGAGATGAGGCAATAGAGAGAGAAGAGAGAGGATGGAGAGTGTACAAATGAGAGGGGTAGGGTTGGAAATAATGAAATATGGCACCGGTAGTTTTGTCAGAAAGACATTCGAAACGTGGGGATAAAATTGGTCTTTTTAGGTCTGATGATCAAGAAGCTGTTCAAGAGCCTATCAGATCTGAAGTGAAAAAGAAAAAGAACACTTATTTTGCTGAGGTCTGACTGAATCAGATCTACACCCATTATGAGCCTCTGAACCAAAAAACAAACGACCCCGAGTATAATGTTATCTTACCATAATAATCAAAAGGACTCGTGAAAGTTTAAGGTCATGTTTGTATCATTCCATATCTTAAGCTCCTGGCAGACTGCTCATACCTTCACAGTCATAGCATCTTTGGAAATGCTCAGTTTTTGTAGTAATCTCATCAATTCGCGGCTCACCTTTTCTGGTAGCAGGCAGAATGGTAACCTCATGTTTGCCCAAACTCTTATACTCCCTCCATCTCTAAATGAATGTCCCTTTCTCGTTTAAGGAACTTCTAAAAAAGATTATTTTTAAGGAAATTTAGTGGCAAAGATGTATTAATATCCTCGCTATCTACTTTTTAACATTTAGTTTTGTAAGCATACAATGAAATATACTCCCTCCATTTCAGTTTTAGCTTTTTACTTTCCTTTTTAGTCTTTTTCCAGTTTAAGGTTCTTAGTTACTTTATTACTTAAAATGGACAATAAAATGGACAATGAGACCCACTTGTCATTCTCACAACAAAAACTTCCTTCCCACTTTCTCTCTCTCCTACTTTACTTTTCATACAACATTTACTTTTTCTTAATCCCCGTGCCTAGTCAAACTACGAACATTAATCCGGGACGGAGGGTGTAGTATTTTAAAAGTATAAAAATTCATTTAGGGACAATTGTCTAAATTTAACATTCACTTGGGCACCAAGGGAGTACTTCATTACTGTGATAAGCTTAGCTACTTTATTCTGTTAAAGAGATTGGGTGGGTGGGTAGGTGGTGGGGAAGATGATGTTACAAACATGTTTAATGACTTTCCCTCCGTCCCTCAATGAATGTCCATTTTCAAGAATCTTTTGTCCGAAAATGAAGGTATTTTTTGTAAAAAAAAAACTGTCCCTAAATGTGTTTTTACCAAAAAAAAAAAAAAAAAAAACAGTATTCATTCTATACTTGCAAAACTATATGTTTATAACGTGGATAACAATAATATGGAGTAATTATGTATATAATCATTTAATTGTATACAAGAAATAATTTCAGAATACCTTAAATGAAATTTAGACATTGACGAAGGGTGTACATTTTTTTTCTGGTTGCGATCACTCGAGGTTCTAAAAAATTAGCAGTCAGATAATTTATTTAAACAATAGTTTACTGTTTACATAGTTCTCTTAGATAAACAATGGGCAAATAAATTATTAAGTACTCCCTCCGTCCCCGAAAGATTGTCCCATTTGCCATTTTGACTTGTCCCAAAAAGTATGTCCCATTTCTAAACTTAGGCATGAATGTTAGTGCAAATCTACTAAGGTACAAGAAGGTGAAGCTCTTCCTTAATAATTGCAAAATGTACAACAGGACAATCTTTTAGGGACGGAGGGAGTATCACACTCCCTTAGGCTGAGGGCGAGCCTTGGCGCAACGGTTAAGTTGCTCCTTTGGTGACCATAAGGTCACGGGTTCGAACATTGGCGAATAACCTCTTGGCAATTGTCAGGGGAAGGCTCTAGCAAATGGTTCCCTCCCAACCCCTGCTTGGCGGGGGAGCGCTTGGCGCACCGGGATTTGCCAAAAAAAAAAAAAAAACACTCCCTTAGGCTAAAGAACAATATTCTTACCTATTGTACAGCTAAATGTACACAGTGCTACCATGAGGTCCAAGTTTGGAGTATATGTGCTTGTTAACCATAGCTAATGAAAATGCCACATTCACCCAAAAAATATGCAGTAACAAAAAGCTTGGAATGAGGTAGTGCATTTAAGGCTACTATGCTTCTTTTGCATCTGAACAAGATATTGTTGGACACCTGCTTTATTTATTAATCAAACCTTGACTTACTTGATATTCATGCACGTAGAAACAGAATGCTCTTTCATAGTAATTCATTTATTTTTTAAATTTTCATTATTTTTATTTTATTTTACCATCTCACTTTTTCATTGTTTTCTCATCTCTTTATTGATGAATATTACAATGATTCATATTAGGGGACCCAAATCATTTTGTTGAGAAGGCTTTGTTGTTGTTGTTGCACTTGTTATCTTGAGAAGGAGGCCTTTATTCATTTTCATGCTCCCTAGCTATTACAGATTGTGTGTCATATTCATGTTATAATAAAGGCATATCTATGCACAGGTATTTTGGCTTGCTTGGATGGATATATGAATATAGCAATGGAGCAAACAGAAGAATATGTTAACGGGCAACTAAAGAACAAATATGGTGATGCCTTCATTCGAGGAAACAATGGTAAGCAATTTCAAAAACTCATTATTTCACCCAAATCATCCTATCATCACCATAGAAAATATGTGAATTAATTGGAAATCTTTCTGGTGCAGTACTCTACATCAGTACCTCGAAGAGATCAAATGCAGAAGGGGCCTAGTGCCAAGATGCTCTCCAAAGGGACCAACCATTTTCCGATCTTTTTTGTTTTGAAACTAGTCCTCATTGTTTGTACACAAATATTGCTTATACTTCAGTGTGATCATTCTCTTTTCTTGTGAGTTTAGCACCAAAACGTAATATTCAATGTCGGTGGACCCAGATTAATAGTTTGTTGTAATTTTGACTCTGAACGCTGCAGCCCGCGGCCACTATTTGGCCATATTGTCCCGCCCATTGTGTGTGTGACCGAGATCGATTTGTGTGTGTTAGGATATGGAGATAAAGGGTAAAATTGGAAGAAAGAAATCAGGAAATAGGAGAATTATGGCCATGGTTGAAACCATGGGCATACCATGAAGCTGGAGACTCGGACAATAAGAATTATGGGCATGGTTGAAACTATGGAACTGCCTGATCGAATTCATCCGTCGGGCCTTTTTGTTCTAATTTCGGAATTTCTTCTCTTTCAATGTTTAGAGTTTGTTCATAGGGTCCAATATAAATCAAGTGACAACCAATATTATTGTGTGATAGGAAAATTAGTCGGAGAGAATATGTGAGATCCACAAACACAGAGAAAGTCATTAATATGTATTTGTGGTGCCATTAGGGACGTTCTATAGATGACCAAGGTTATGTCTAGGGGTTGTATGTAGGGGTGTAAATGGTTCGATTTGGGGGAATTTACGGATCGAACCATTAGATATCGGTTTGAGAAAATTTCAAACTGATCCAAATCGTCAAATTCATTTTTGGATCACTTTTTTCGGGGTGAAGGCATCTTTAAGCTGAGTGAGGCAGCATTTTGAAGGATCAGCACTATGTTCCCCCGAGCCCGATACTGTCAAGAATTCCTGACTAGTGCATGGGAAGAAGTTCATCTTCGAAGTATTTTTTCCTTCCAATATTTTTTGTAGAGCAAGTTGACCTTTGTTGTCGTATTTTTTCTTTTCGTAAAAGATAAGATCAATTCAGATTTTGTCTTTCTTTTTTTGGAATGTGATAGTCCAGAATACAGTTTGATTTTGTCAGATCTACCTCGTAAATTATCTTCTTGCTAGTCTATCTATCTATAAACATAAAAAAACAAAGTATTTTGGTTCGATTTGAGGCTCATCCTTGCCCACAATTAGAAGGGAACCCAACTTGCGAAACGTGATGAAATCTTCAACTTTAACTTTTAAACTTGTGATGAGCAGCAGTCTAGATACGAGCAGCACTTTCAGCCTTTTCCTGAATAGTTTCCGGATTGGCCAGTTCGTATTTGGAAGGCTGCAATTTCTTAACTGCCGCAGTTTCTACTCCTGCTAATAGTTTATCCCATTCTTTGTTTTCAATTAAAAGAACTACGATCAAACTATCAAACTACAACTCGAACCCCAGACTTATTCACTCCTGACTGCACATTCTAATCCGTCTCACTCTCACTTTGAACACAAACGTTTCATTCTCCTTTTGAAAAGTGCTCTCCAAGTCCTTCTTAGTAGTGATCCACTCGATGTTGTCTTTGTATCGAGTTTGGAACACTTCCACTATTTGTTGCCTGTATAGCTTTATAGAGCAGAGATCTGTACCAGTAACCAGTTTATGGATGAGTGCTCTTGGAGTAGTCGGTCTGGCCCTGAACCTACGTGCCTATGACGAGTTCTCTCTTTTGCTTCTGCTAGTGAAAGGTAGGGCTTTGAGGCTCATTCTAGTGTGAATGAAAGGCAGGAGGCTCTAAGTTCGAAACCTCATCGTTCATGAGACCCTTCGGATCTCATTCCCTCAACCTCTACTAGCCGTTCCTGATCCACTTCGTGGCTCACATTTTTGAACCACGAAACACTCGGTTCCCATTTCGGTTGTAGGTGGAAAAAATCAAATTGAACCAAACCAAACCGCTATGGTTTGGTTCGATTAGGTTCAAACCGCGGTTTAATAATATGGATAAAATCGCGGTCCAAACTGTGGATCAGACCATAATTTAGACTATGGTTCAAACCACGATTCAGATCGAAACTCATTTTCATACTATTATAATTTTCTGTAATCTCGTAAGAATAGCGAAAGATACTGTGAGCACCCCAACCTGGGACCTAACGCGTGTCCCGAACTTGAGAAGCCCAAACTAAGAAATTCCCTCTTAGATTTTTAAAAACTTTTATTTCACATTTAAAAGAAAACCACTTCTTAAACTTTCAATTTAAAATCAACTGATAATATCTCCACTTGGAGAAATTTCCACAATGACTTCGATAAATCATAATCTAATAAATTACATTGTGAACCCCAAAATAACTTTGTTTACAAAAGAGTTTATATACAACCTTTCAAAAGAGTAATACTTAATAAATACTCCCAGACAACCAACTCCTATACTTAACCTGACAAGTCCCAAAAGCAAAAGTCCACAATCTGATCCCCGGCCTCACTGGTTCAGGTCACCGGTCTCAGCACAATCTAAAACAGTAAAAGGGAAGGGGTGAGAATAAATCTCAATAAGCTATTATGAATGCAGCAAGATGCCAAACAATATGCAACACATAGCATGGTAACACATAACACATTATGAAAGCGGTAAACACCTTATATTACCTCATTTTACCTTTCCCGTCTGATCAATAAGTCGTACAACGTGGGAGTAAAACTCCACTCTTTGGTGAACTGCCTCCAGCACATTCACCGCTTATAGGACTCATACTCCAGAGATCCATATAAGAAAATCAGATACTTACTCAGAGTATCCAACAATATCACCGCTATCTGTAAAGCTTTTGGCTTAATACAGAAGCATTCCCCCTAATCACCAAATCGCAGCGGTCTGTAAGGCTTTTGGCTCAATACAGTCGCTAGCACACCCACTCTGTGGCCACAGAGGGGAGAGGTCACAGGTATGATGAACCTTCAATCACTTATAGAACAAATCAATAATTGATTGAATTCCATCATACCCCCGAATCACATGTAATATCCAAGCACATAATAGTTACTTGAAATAAAATCCACAAAAGGGATAATAATATAACAACATGGTAAAATATACTCATGTTACATCAATACTATAGTGCAACATTCATTTAATACACTATGCATAATACCATTAACGAATATGAATTCAAATAAGGTATCCATATAACCACATAATCCACACCGGGATGCAATATAATCAATATGCCAGATAATCCACAATTGGGATACAATATAACAATACCAAATAATCCCCGCTTGGAATACAATGCCACAATGTGATACACAAACATTTCTGACTAACGCAATAGTGTAATTATAGTCTCTACACTATTCAACTAATCACCAAGGGTATGAGGCAAGTAAGGCCACTATGTATCATAAACCATTCCTACATAATCATTACACAACCTCGGATAACCTTAATAAAAGTTCAAGATCTACTTCCCAAGTTTGAACCACTTTGGTGAAGTTACAATTCAAGCTTATCAACCATTTCCCGAACAATATTTAAACTACTTTCGCAATTCCATTTTGATCAAATAAGACTTCATTGAGTAGCCCAAGCATTCCACTTTAATCTAAGTTAAAGAGATTTCATTTTGGTTCCAGTTTGATTAGGTTTAAACAGCTCTAAAGTTGGTGCAATGCAACCAGGCCAGGGCACGACTCGTGCCCCAGGGCACGACTCGTGCCCTTTTGGTCCTTCTCAGAATCATGCGTCCCTTGACAGCACGACTCGTGACTTCCACCTGGCACGACTCGTGCCTGGGGGCACGACTCGTGCCAATCTTCCACAAAGTTACTCAGAACGACTTGGCACTCCTTTCACGATTCGTTACCACGAGTTGGCCAAGGGCACGACTCGTACCTAGGGGCACGACTCGTGCCACGGCCAGAAATGGACATCGGCAGCAGCAACAATTCTTATTTTCAAGAAACCAAATTTCCAACCAAGTGTCCTCTAATTTGTGAACCTAAAAGGAGTTTCTAACTTTGTTAACTTCATTTTAACTCATATAACTCCAAAGTATCATGTCCTAAACATAGATCATTACTACTTGGTTTTCCACCCAATTTCCTACCATTTCTCAAGATTTCCATTATAATCCAACCCAACCCATTTACTTCTATTCTTTACCACTTTCATGAACACCAACATTTTCTATAACACTAACAAATTCCTTAATCCAAGAAGGTTTTCCCAAAGCATTAAATAACCATTATAACAACAATAACAACATTTAATAATTCATGAACATTTAAAGAAAGGGAGGGTCATAATAACTCACTTCCTAACTCTAGTAATTTGGCCCAAATCCACAATCAATACTTACACTTAACCATTAATATCCCCAATCACTCTATACTATTCTTCTTTCAACTTAGATCACCACTTTACAACTTAAGATCAATTCCAACTCAAATATCATTATTCAAATTACCAAAAATCATTTTCTTTCAACAAGAGATTAATTAACACATAAAGTGAACAATTATTAGAAGGAAGTCATAATAACTTACCTAGCAAATATGGGATGGATTAAGGATCTTCTTAGCTTGATGTGCTCCTCTCTTCACCCCGAACACGAAAGTACACTTGGATTGAAAAATGGAGAAGGATTGAACTTGATAGGAACTTGGAATTGAAGGTCTTCAAGAAGGCTTTCATGGGGAATTTGATTGAGGAGGAAGAAGATGATTGGAAAGTATGGGAGGAGTATGGAGGAGTAGGGGAGCTTTTGACTAAGGAGGGGGGGACATGGTGAGGGAAATAAGGGGAGAGCATGACCCCCCATGCCAAATAATTAAAGCTTTTCCCATCTTTTCAATTAACTCTCCCAAGTTCTAGAATAGCAAAACTAAACCCCTACTACATTTATTTATCCCATATACTTTAACCTCATTTCACATTTTACCCATTTTCTATTATTATACTTTTCCCAAGATACTTTATTTTATTTCCCTTGAAATTCTAAGGATTCCAAATTATTTCCCAATCATTTCATCTTAATATAAGAAGTCAAGGATATAAAATGAACACAAAATTTTAACAATAATATTAAAAGCATATAATGTGATACTAAATTAGTGCCTAGGGTTAGGGTCGTTACAGATACGGGTGTTAAGAGGATAATCAGAGGAATAGAGACTAGATGAAGAAAGAGGCCGAACGAAGAAACACACTTTACAATCTTCGATCGTGGAGAGAAATTAGTTATTTATGTGTCGCATTGACAATAACAAATGATGAAATTAATATTAAATAAGATACACAATACGGGTTAGGATTAGTCTATGTAATGTAAGTTTTTTTATTGATCTAACAGTAAATTATAATAAATATACGAAAATATTAAATAAGATAAAAAAAAGGGGGGTTAAGATTAGTTTATGTAATGTGATTTGGTCTCGTGGTTCGGTTTCAAATCGCGATTTGATTTGTTTGGTTTTGTTTGGTCTGGGAGGGTCACACCACAAACTAAATCAAACCGAACCATGTGATTTGCCAAAATTTGAGACCGAACCAAACCATTCATACTTGAATACCAAACCAAACCGCATGGTTTGGTTCGGTTCGGTTCGATCTCAACCGCGATTTCGATCGAACCACTTACACCCCTAGCTGTATGCGTGGTGTGTGTTTACTTACATAGAGGGGATGACTCCGGAAAGAGATCATGGATTTAATTGTAACAACATATTTGATATTATTGAATATCCTGACTTGGTATTGCCTACAGATGTAGTTCCTTCTTTGTGAGATGAATTGGATGAACAAATTTCGTGTTATTGTCTTTTATTTCTTTCATATGAATATTGTTTCACGTTGTTCTCTTACTTGTATACTTGGTATGTGACAAGTACTGCTCGAATAGCACCAATTTCCCAACAGTGTGGGTCCCACTTGGCTCAAAAATATTTCATCGGTCGGGCACATAAAGGTGAGGTGCCCAAGTCTTGCGACATTTTGGTCGTATGTCAATCTTAAAATCCTGAAATTTTGCAGCATTTTGGTTGTTTGTCGATCTTAAAATCCTGAAATTTTACAATAATTTGGTTGTATGTCAATCTAATCGGCATTTTGACTGAATCTTTCTGGGTTTGGTTCTCCTTTTCAAGCTCCGTTAGCTTATTGCAAGTTACCAAGCAATTTGTTCGAATACGACGAATACCGAAAGACCCAGAATAGCAAAAGAGTAAATGTAAATTTGTTCCACAGAGAAGACGGTCAAGGAACTTGACCAAACAGCTTTCACACATAAATTTTTCCATTGCTAAATTCCACTAGTAATATTCCCCCACTGCAGGCATCTGCTTAGTACATACAATATTTTTGACTAGGATAGATACGTAACAAAAATCTAATAGCACAAGTTCCCAAAAAAAAAATGAAGAGAGTATTATTTTACGAACAACACGAGTCCATCCATGCCTACTGACAATTAGGATTTTCCTTTATGCACAGCAGTAAAACTCCCTCTGCTTGCTAGATCAACATTGTCAACTAGAAAATGAGAGCAAAAAACCATGTCAAACGTAATAGTAGTAGGCCTCTAAGTAGGGGTTGAATAGGACTTTATACAACCAATATGCAGTTGCAAGTGAGAACGTGGTGTCATGAGACTCACGAAACCATCTGTAGCTGCAACAATAAGAAGTCTGCACATCAATTTTTCTGAACTAAGCTCTTTGCAAGCTGCGTGATTTCGATTTGATATTAGGGACCTGTCTGAAAGATTAAAAGTTCATTCTTTTAAGGCTTGTATAAGTTCAAACAAATCCAAAAATGCTGCTTCAAGCAGTTTGCCTATAAAAAAAGTGTTCATGGAAAGTTGTGGGTGCACAGTTTTCATCAAACATAATAAGGCACAAGAAGACAACCATTTAAGGTTTTTTTTTTTTTTTTCTAAATTCAAATCTCTAGTTGTTTGTGATATGAAGTAAAGTATTATCCCATTAATCAATCTTCTAGTTAAGTATATACTGTCGTCAGACACTTTTAGCTCGTCAAACGAAAAGGGATTCCTGGGCACCTGGCTGCAACTATCTTTCATAGGAGTGCAGCTTCCAAAGATTTAAGTAAAAGATAACAAGTGACCTGCAGTTTTGGAAACTCAAACCCAACACAGCCAGTTTGATTTGCTTATGCAGCAGCTTAAAGCTAACTTCCAATGAAGAAAAATGAGTAAATACAATGTGAAGTCAACCTACTAGACATGGGTCGGGACTTGGGCATATGAAATTAAATGCACTATCTGATCACTTTATAGACCAAACCTTACAGTGGTCAATTAACAATCAAGAGTGAGTTATATGACCTATTATCCATCAAAATAAAAAAAACTCAAATGCTCAAAATTTTGAATGTGCAAATAATTTCTAATGTATTAGCCTGCAAGGGTGAAAGACAAATGCCAATAGAGATTCTTTTGAGATCTAAGGCAACAATCAGAATGAAGCTGATGCAAGGCCAATAGACATTCTGAATCCTTCCATTTCTTAAACTTGGGACTTAAAATAAAATTACCATTGAAACTGAACATAACTCTACAAATAACTAACGAGCTAATCCCACCGTCCCTAAATGAATGTCTAAATTTCTACTAGGGTACATTCAAAAATTGTGTACTTATTAACATTTTAATAGGAATGTTGCATAAATGTTCTTGTTATTCACTTTCTAAGCATTTAGTTTTGCAAGTATAGAATGACCAGTGAAAAAAATAAATTGGTAAAAAAAACATTAAGGTAATTTATTTTTGCAAAAAGGACATTCATTTTGGAACAAAAAATTCTTGAAAATGGACATTCAATGACTGATGGAGAATTCAACATCAGAATAGTGACCAAGCGCACGTGACAGCAGCAAAATTTCTGATTCCCTAATTGAACCCTTGTTCACAAATAAGAACAATCACATCAAAATCATTTGTGCAACCTCAAAGGACAACATAGCATTCAAGCAACCAAAACCAACAGCCTCATCAAGACCTTGTCCTATGCACCATGTGTTGGAAATTTGGCTCTTGGGTAACTTTGAATGAGTCTTATTGTGGGTCCCACTAAGTTTGACCAAAGTCAATGCTTATATACGTTGTATGTTATTCCATGAAACAAATTGGTGTTTTGGTGAAAACCAAATTATGGATGAATTTCATAGTTCTAATACCTCAAACTTTTACATTCAAGTCTTTTTAATGCCAATGATGAAATGGGTTTGATTGTCATCCCACATGGATAAAAGAAGGCAACTATCCCTTTATTGATAATGTAAAAGGCTTTGGTGTTCCATCACATATGGGAATGGAAAAAGGAAGTTGAAGTGACTTAAATAGATGGGCTTTCGGGCACGTTTGGGCGAATTGGTTCGGTTCGGGGCAACCTTTTCTTTTTAGTCAAATTTTATATGAGGTTTACCTTTTTGCTAGAAGGAAACTGATCTGGGGACTTGTCTCGCACGAGACAATGTCCCAACTAAACGAGGAGTTTGATATGTGGGCTTGTCTCGTACGAGACAAGTCACATTTTTCCCGACGAAATTTTAATTTTCTCTGCAAGATTAAGGTTAGGTTTAGGGGTACTTCTCCTAAACGAACTGACCAACTTAATATGTGTATATACGGAAATTTCTACTCTTAGTTTTCCCTAATGCGAAAAATACAGAGCTAGTATTTTTCTCTCTGCGAAAACTTGTTCACGTTCCAGATTTTGTGATTCAAGAAGTATGATCCAGTCGAAGTGAGATAGAGCCGCAGTTGACTTCGTACTTGTTTGCAGACGTTCTTGGTACATATTTTGTGACCCTTATCCTCGGAGGAAATTGCCATTACCTGAAGTTGCACGAACTGGGGCCAATATTTTCTCTTAGGACAGTCTACCCAAGGTGACTCAATCAATCCTGATAAGTTGTTCCAACTCTGTTTCTGTTTGTTTTCCTGATTCACGTTCTTGTTGTTCTGTTTGCTATTGGCTTAATAAAATTGTTACTGTTGTTGCATGATTGCCACTTGATTAAACTTGTTAATCAGTCGTTGCATAATTAATATTCCAGCACCATGCTCTTAAAGAGACCCATCGAAAAGAGGAAAAACAGGGATACTGGAACTCTTCTTGACAACCCTATTGAGCTAGTATTTAGTAGCAAGTGAAATATCTTTTGGATGCACAAAGCATTAATTTTTTACGCACTACAAGTAAATATGACATAATAGAACTATTCCAAGGACGGTGAACTCCAGCCATTTCAGCCATAAGATGAAGACTCATCAGCACAGATCAATTGTAGCCTAGAAGCGAGGACCACTTCTGTTTTCTACCTGCTCCATACACTTTTTGGCTATAATAACTAACAAGATAAAAGTATTGTATTGTACAACAACAACAAAGCCTTATTCACAAAATGATTTTGGGCCGACTAACATGAATCGTCAAATGGAATGTCAAAGAAAAGAGGTGGGGGGAAAATAAAAACATAAAAGAATTATAGTGCAAGGATAGAAAGAGAAAAAAGGAAAAAATTTGGTGAAAATAATAATAAAAATAAAATGGTAATAAAAGTTGAAAGCTAAGAAGAAATAGGTGGGAAGAAATTTTGGAGAAAAAAAAGAGAAAATAAATAAATAAAAATCAAACTCCAACATTAACATGAATCTTCGCCTTCCACTCCAATTTCTTCAATGTCACATTTTCTTCAATCCCATGACACCCGTATTGAGGGCGAGCCTTGGCGCAACGGTTAAGTTGCTCCTTTGGTGACCATAAGGTCACGGGTTCGAACCTTGGCGAACAGCCTCTTGGCAATTGTCAGGGGAAGGCTCTAGCAAATGGTTCCCTCTCCCAACCCCTGCTTGGCGGGAAGCGCTTGGCGCACCGGGGTTTGTCCTTTTGCCCATGACACCCGTATTGCTTTCAATCACACTTTTCCCTGTTTTCTTAAGCCTTCCTCTACCCCTCACCATTTTATCACTTCTTCACTTTTTTGGCCTTTAACAAGTGCATCACTTGGTCTCTATCTCATATGACCAAACCATCTTAGGCGATTCTATCTCATCTATCTTCAATAGGTGCAAACTTCTACTTTCCCCCAATCACCTCATTCCTTTAATGATCATTTCTTGTATACCCACCCACCAGAGAAAACGCATCTCCGCCACATTCATCTTATGAACGTGAGACTTTTACAGCCCAACACTCAGCGTCTTATATCAATGTTATATAGACGTGCATGCCTAATTTACGTGCGGTAAAATTTTTCCTTTAATCTATGAGCCATGCTTGGATCACATAGAATCATGTGCAGGCCTAATAAAAGTATCCTATTGTAAGAAACATAAAAGCTAACACACAATGCATAAAGAAAAACTTGTGCATCGCAAGAAGATGGCCTTCTGGTACCAGAAGAGTACGTACCTAGTATAACGAGAATTACAGCAAAGGGACAAACTATGGAGGACCCCGGTATTATGCTGCTCATAGCTACTTCCCGTAACGCAATGCTTTTGTACCAGACAAAGATGCTACTGATTAAACTGACATTCAAGAATGCAAACGCAAGATTTCCTATTGGGATAAGTAACTCAGTTTGTCTCCAACGGGATGCTTAACCAGAATGATATTATGCATATAGTCTCAACAATTTTACTCCAAAGAGCATAATTTCCTCCACATATCCACACATAATTGGAGAACAGAAAATTTAAGCATAAGCAAGGGATATACATACCTCAATTACTTTTCAGGTTCTCGTTTGAAGTATCCAACGGGAACCACACTTGCGAAGTCATTATTATCGCCACTTACATCCATTCCTTGCTCCTTGAAATGAAAGCAGGAAAATAAAATTGCCAAGTTAGTTAGGATGCAACATCAGCAAATATTCTACCCACAGAAATAACAATAATAATGACCATTATTATTATAAAACTAAGGGAGGAACATTCAATGAGATGCTTTTTATGGTCAAGACAATGTTCAGTTACACAAATCTTCTTTTGTTTTGTTTAGATTCCCTCTTCCCATGTGTAAACTTTGTACTCGAACACAAACAACGCCTTACACCAAGACTTTTTTGCTTATCCTAATTGTTATCCACATACTTTTATGTCTTTTCTTACCCAAAATGAACGGATTAAAAAAAAAAAGGAGAGAAAACACACAAAATGAGATAGAACCCCCACAAGAAAAAACGTATACCGGATTGTTTGAAGTTTGCCCATGTGTCCTTTGAGGCTTGGCATTAAGATCAATTAAGTTATTGTCCATCTTGCCACCATTGTCAGTGTTATTGTTTACCATAGGAACATGAGATAGCCGGTGCTGTTGCTGGTTATCTCTCATTGCAGGCATAGATTGATGATTTGGCTCCCTTCTTGCTTCACCAGGATCAGCAGGTTGCAAGCCTAACTCGTTGTAGTGGTCAGTTTTGTCCCCTGGAAACTACAACCAAAAAAAGCCTTAGATCCATAATGATTTGGGTCAGTTTTTACCCCTGGAAATTATCAAAAGATAAACACCAAATAGGAAGTTGTGGTCGGTATCATTTTTGTATAATAGATACAAACATGAAGGCTGAACCTATGCTCTTTGACACAAAACCAACCTCAGCTCTCTGCCTCAACATGAGATATCTTCCATGGGTTCTTTTACCCCCAACATGAACAGTCATATCGCATTGCAGGCAAAGGGAACTTCCATCAATCTCACAGTAAAAGAAAGCTACATGTGGGTAAAGGAACAGTTAAAGCTAAAAACGCGGTACTATATGTACACATTAAGTAGGGAAAGAAGAGAAAATAATAAGTTTACATACCCGGTGAATTTTCACAAATATCACAACGCGGTACTTCACTGGGGTCAGCAAGTCCAACCCGTACATGGCGGCTAGCTAGCTTGTTACACATGTGCACCTGCCACATCAATTCACAAAAAGTTATCCAATATCAGTCTGCGACACAAACATTTAACAAATACTACAGCACTTAGTACACCGGAAATCCAAAAGCGTGATTTATTTCTAGCTGAAGTCTTCAACATGCTATATAAACATCAAATTGGTCAAGGACGTTGGGAATTCGGGGTACCCTGTAGTATATGGAGAGAGATATAAACATGCAAGGAACAATACGAAAATAAAATACAACAACACAAGATATTTGTTCATCTAATTCATCCAATTGACTACATTTGGGGGCTCTGCCAACCTGGAATATTCACTATAATCATTTGCACAAACTATCACACACAAATAAAGCATTGACTTCTCTCTATGAACATCACTCATACATATTCACGCATAAGGTCCAAGGGCATGCATGCTGACGAGTACCTCATGTGCACTGCAAGACCCGTCCTGCCTCTCTAGGCTCTCATGGCACCACACGCACTAGTACACTAATTACATCACATGTGGTTTATATAGGAAAATAATAAAAACGTAAAACCTAATCCAAGTAGGAAACCCGGAAATACTTAAATTAGCTAAACCTACTCTAACAAGGAATTCCAAGGAAACCCAAAATGACTCAAATTCAAATTCCTCTTACTTCTTGACTTTGACTCCATAACCCAACAAAGGGGTGAACTCATGACCATATATTTGTGGGTATGTTGTAGCAACCAATATAACAGTCAAGGTTGTTGCAGTTTTAGTCCATGATGCTCGTACTCTATGGTTTACCCCGTCGGATGCTTGTCAACTAGACTAAAATCCGAGGGAGGGTCTGACACTGGTACGATGGTGTAAAAAAATAGCACATTCAACAAGACAACAGTTTAATGGACAACATTTTACTTGTTTGTACCTTGTTGAAATCATACTGTAATTTTTACTAGTTTTAGAAATGTGAATTATGCGAGATTTCGGGATGGAGGAATATTATTTTATGATAGTCAAACTTTTTTACGTTTTTGTCATCGTAAGTTATGCGTGTCCAGCACTTAAATCAGCCAATACCTAATGCATTCAGCTTTGAGTACTAACGGTGTTGTTGACATCCAAAATGAGAAGTCAAGTATACTACAAAGAGGCATGGTGGCTGAAATGATCAGCGACATGGAGGTCGAAGTCATTGAAAACGAGTAAACATAAAGACTTCACCAAAAATTCCAATTAATAGAGGTACATCGACATTCTAAACCATAAAACTGTATTCAAGCTCCGGTTTTAACCATCAACATATTTTTCTTAAGCAGTTTTAACCATCGTACTCAATATGCGCATTCATTATACCCAAATCCCCTAACATCCAAAACCGTTAACAAAATCTAACATAACCTAACAATAGTTAACGTGATTACTGCGTTAATTCTTATGTGAAGCTAAAGTGGATTAGTTGGATGGAATTAAACACGCCACCTACCCTATGCCGTTATTACAACCCAATTTGAAACCCTGGTTTTACTTCATCGCAGTAATCACAATAACTTTCGTTAGTTTTTGCTAATGGTTTTGGATGTAATTAGGGGGTCTGCGTATAATGAATGCGAATTTTGAGTAGGATGGTTAAAATTGCTAAAATAATATATAGATGGTTATTATTGGAGTTTGACAAGAGTATGATGGTTCAGAACGCCAAGGTGCCATTAATAAATGAAGCAACAGAAGAACAATGTGGCTCGTCTTCAAAAAAATATTGGATGAAAATAAACTCAACATTAGTTTCAATCACTCAAGTTCACCTGCATTGAATCATTATCCACTATTCAATTCAGTTCAGAGTAAGGCCATCACACGAAAGACGCTCGTTTCTTTTTTTGCAAATGGCTTATTTTTTTATTTTTTTTACGGAATGGCACGTTAGTTTTGGTCATCCCCTTATTCTTAAAATAATAATAAAAAAGGAGGCAAAGTAAATAAATGAGATCCGAAGTAAATAGGGGCAAGGATTTAAGAAAAGTAGTTGAACGGTATAAATCGAGGTACGAACGTGGATCATGGCCATATAAGGCCCTATGAATTGGACCCAAAATATAATCCATACAGGTGTCAATTACGACAAAGGGAGTGGCCAACAATTCTCATATGCCGAGCAAGTCATCCAGCCAGGCCGACCTAGGCCTCATTTGAAGGCGAGGAGCTCCCTCCTCGGTCATCAGCAAACAAATAAAATGGATTTCCCCATCCATACCATTCTCTTCCTCGGCATCAAACCAGGCCGACCAAGCATTGTATGCCGAGTAGATCTCCTCCAATGCGCACGTGCAGAATATGTTGTCTAATCTTACTCAAATAAGGACTGTGAACATGTATAATCCTCCTAGGATTATAACCTTATTTCACACGCATTCCTATCCAACATGGACTCTACAATGCTATTCCTATAAATACAAGCCATAATTCTCATTGTTTTGGTAACGCATCATTTTGACTCCAAACTATTGTCAATTGATTTTTCTCTCTAAACACAAATATTTACTCTCACGTCGTAGGGCCTTCGCCGGTGAAGCCCCGACTTAGTTTACGTGTTTGTTCCTCTTTTTCACGCTATTTAATCATTCAGTATACAACCTGCCGATGGATTTGGGCTGATCCGAACGTTTTTTGCATTATCAATAGTCGTACTTACAACCTGCAGATTATGAAGGCCATCATAAGCGTCTTGACAGACAAGAAGTGCAAGCATACCCACGTCAGCATGAAGAGTTAGGTCCACCACGGCCCTTCTGGCTAAATGGAGATAGCCGTCGTAATACATGGTGGCCGTCTTGTCGGCCAGAGCTTGTTTGAATGACGAGCTAGCCTTGAACTGGGAGACTGTCTCAGTAATTTTAGGAGGCAAGCTAGCATCTAACTTATTATATCGAGCAGCTACTTCCTCGGCATTTCTCATCAGCTCAGCTTGGAGCTCTTCTATTTTTGCCTGCTCGGCCTTACGAGCCTCTTCGGCTTTGGCTTGGGCTTCCTCGGCTTTTGCCCTAACCGCCTTCTGCTTCTCCACTTCAGCCCTCAAGGACTTCAGCAACCCCACGGCTTTGGCCACATCGGCCTTATTTTTCTCCATCTGTCTGTTGAGTTTTTGCTCCAAATCGTCAGCGGCTTTACTTTTAATGGCTTCATAAGCCGTGATGGTGGCAAGATATGTGAACAAGAAACTATCAGGAAAAAAATACAAGTACTATGAAAAACGAGAAAGGAAAAAGAAAAATATGAGGAGGTGTACCTCGTTGAGAATAAGGTCTTTTCTGTTGGCCAAGTGCTGCCTGTTCGGCCGGGAGTCAATGAAAACATCGAGCAGGTCTTCATTCATTGCTCGGTGGACTACAGGCTGACCTAGCTTGAGCTTGGGGCCCTTCCTAGCCAACACATCTAGCCCCTTGATGGTGGGGTAAACGGCCAATTCCTTGGCAACCACCTCGGCCTCGGCATAAGTTTTGTCATGTCGGGCAGTGACCTCTTTGGAGGAAGAGGCAGCAGCAACTCTCTTCGAGGAAGGTTCCTCGGGAATAGCATCAGTACTTGGCCTCTTTTGGCCATGAGTCCTTTGGACGGCCTCCGCCTCCTCGACAACAGCTAGGCCGGCATCCATTTGGGCTTCGACGGCATCAAGGGCTGGAGTCTGAGAGCTATGCCCCTATTCGACTTGGTCATCTTGCCCGTCATTCCCTTCCTCGATGGAGGCAGCAACAACCCCTACCGGCTTCAAGGGCAATGCCCCACCTTCCTTGGTGGATAATATTGATTGACGATGAGCGGCATCGGATTGTCTCTTGCTTCTTGACGAGGATCGAGAGGTCCTCCTCAACTTCACTAGAGCTTGGGGATCGAGAATCTCTTCCTCCATTTGTTTGATTTACTCCTCAGTTAAATCTGAAAGAGACGAGAAATGGCAGTTGATAAAATGACGAGGAGGGATAAAAGCAAAACAGAAATTGCATAAGCATGAGAAAGATGAGAAGGTGAAAAATTTACACCTGACGACGTCATCCTCGGCAAGACATTTGTCATCATAAAGTTTACAAACATCACACTTATCGTGGAAAACTAGACCGGGATGCACCCTCCGGTCTGGATACCTATGCCCCCTCAATACTGGAACCATGGGCACTAGCCCGTCTAATGGACCTGGCATGATGCCGGCCTGGACATATTACCTCTGATCGGTCTCCAAAGTGGACCAGCACAGAGTGCCTACCTCGGCGAATTGTCTTAGTCTCTCAATCAATTGGCCACTCCACACCGGCCTCCACACCTGCTCAGGTACTCCAGGAAGTTTCGAGGGAGCAACAAACTCACAGCCTTGTTGGCTCTCCACCCTAACGACGTGGTTATTCCACCCGGATACCTTGCTCGACATGGGGTAGATAAGTTTTGGTTGGTTTGGATCACTCCTTATCACCACCAGCCTTATATCATCCTTGTAACTCACGGTGTAGAAATGATGAAACGCAGACTGACAAGGCTCAAAGCCTTATCTACGACAAAGGACAATGAAGCCTGTGAAGAACCGCGTTGGCGCCTAGCATAGTCGGGACGGCTTGCATATCCTCAAGAAATTCATTTATAAAAGGGTCTAAGGGAAGACGGGGCCCAGTTGGAACTAGTTATAGAAGAAATGGACATATTTCAGACTATAGTAAAAGTCAGTCACAGCTTTCTCGATCTTGAGTGGGACACCGGGAAAGTAACTAAGTCGGTAGTCGGTACTCTTCCCTCGATACCCCATACCTATAATGGAGTTCCTCTGTCATGGGTTCCCCAACTCTAATTGGTTTGGGCATATAGGTATAAGTTCTACCTCGGCCAGATCTACCCCGACCTCTTACTCGGCCTCCAGATTGGGCTCCCTCGGCAAAAGCGTCTACGATCCTCCGAGAAGTAGAGGGACCAGTATCTTCCGATCATAGCTGCACAAGGGTCAAAATTTGGCCAATGACCAAGGCAAAGTGAGGGGCGAGGACGAGGGAGGGTATCCCTTCTCGTACTATAAACAAAAACCGAGGAGGGATCTTTACCCAACAATGGAGTACGTTCCAAATGGCCGGACTTCAAATAGTAGAGGTTGATATGGTTAAAAATCTCAGTCCGACCGTGGAACAACACAACGTTTGGAGACTCAACGTTAAGACGGTCAACCCTAAACCGACTAGGATATCGTGCATCGGTTCTAGGCGATTGGTATATCGTCAGAATCTCCACTATCTCGTTCAGACTCTACATCATACATATGGCCCATCAATTCTCTGATAAATCCTAAGGATTTTGGTATGATAACAGTATAAGGCGTTGGGATTGCTTCTCCATGGTCGTGTCATTTCTAAATACGAGGAAGACACAAGATTGTTCAAGAAAAGCTTCAAGAACACCAACAATGTCAGTATGAACAAAACCCACCAAGAACCCAGAAACTGCCAAAGTAAAAATACAGAAAATAGAAAGAGAGAAGAAATTGTACCTTAATCTGAAGTTTGATGAAGAAAACACGTACGAAATCAAGAACAATCAAGGGAAAATCAAGCTTGGATCTGAGAAATACCATAACTGACTTAAGGGTTTTCTTGCGATTTCAACCTTATTGCTTCCTCTCTAAATCGAATAGTATAAAAGAGTAGAAAATGAGAAGATTTTGGCTTTTATACCCAGATCTGAAACGGGTATGGATCAAAATCCAGGTAAAGGGGCGCCGTCTCTTCCTTGCAATTAATGCTCTAGAGAGTTCCAATACGAATGTTAGACCTCGATACCCGTGCCCATGATTGTCGATATAACCGGTGGGAAATGAAGCATCTTATGACACGTAAAAGGCCGTTCGTATTCGTTTAATCCGAGGTAGAGCAACACTTTCTCCTCGACGAGCTAGAAAGTCGGGGGTCACTGTACGGTATAAACCGAGGTACGAATGTGGATTAATCCCGGATAAGGCTCAATTAATTGGGCCCAAAATATAATCCATACAAGTCTCAATTACGACAAAGGGAGTGGGCATTCCCTACCTTTGCTCGTCATGCTTCCTCGTAATTCCCTCTATCGACCTAGACATAGTAGAGCGAATAATGACCAAGGCACAACAATTATATATGCCGGCGAGGCATAACTCTCGTATGCCGAGCAAGGCATACGGCCAGGCCGACCTAGGCTTCATCAGTAGTCGTACTTACAATCTGCCGATTATGAAATTGTAATAAAAAATGAGACTAATTTATAACTCCAAACAAACCTCCATGAATTTCACCTATTTCTAGTTTTTATGTCAGAAATTCAAAATAATACTAACCAGATCCAAATAAATTCGAAAAATAAAAAAACACAAATAAATTACCCTAACTATATGAAATTATGAATTTACTTAAAAACAATTCAATCAAACATGATGAATTGTGTCTGTACCTTATCGTCGCAGGAACGGCAAAGAGCAGCTTCGTCTGCAGCGCAAAAGAGGATTGCGGCAGCACTTTCACACACATCACACAGTGTTCGCATAGTTAAGCAGTTCTTCCTTGAATACAGATTTTATTTTTCTAATTTCGACTGCCTATTATTACTCACATTTCCTAATTCCTCAGCCCATGCTCTTCTTCCACGAGATTGAATCAATTACAGTTACCGATTACAGTGACAGTGATTCTAGAGTGGAGAGAGAAAATTAGAAGTAAAGCTGTGTGTATTGAGAGAGAGAGAGAGAGAGAGAGGAGAGAAATTAGGTGTTTGGAAAAGGGGAAGAAGAAGGAAAGGGAGGTAATAATAACGTTATTTATGCTGTACACAAAAGGACACGTGATTTGTTTCCTTCAACAATCGTCTATTATAAAATTAAAAAAAAATAAAAACAATAAAAATAAAAAACACAACAACAACAAATGGCATACTCCCTCCGTCCTGACCCAAATGTTTTAAAATGGGTTTGATGTGGAAATTAAGAAAATTGATGTAAAAAAGAGAAAAAATTTAAATGTTGTGAGTATAAAAAATTAAATAGGAGAGAGAATGAGTGAGAAGAATAGTTAGGAGAGAGAATGTCGTGATTGTAAAAGTAAAGTACAAGAGAAAATGAGTGGGTGGAATAGTAAAAAAAAAAAATTCTTTTTTCGGTTGAGACATTTTAAATGGAACACCCAAAATGAAAAATTGAGACATTTGAACCGAGACGGAGGGAGTATTACTTACAAAGAAAGTTAATTTTATTACTTTAATTATTTAATGGGATCTATATACTCCCTCCGTCCCGAACCTAGGTGCACACTTTGACTTTTGCACATAAATTAAGGAGGGAGTATTATATTGAAAGTGTTGTGAGTGTGAAAGTAAAATATGAGAGAGAATGAGTGGAGGGAATAATAAATTATAATGGTGTTGTGAGTATAAAAAGAATGAAGGGGAGAGAATGAGTAGAGAGAATAGTAAAGATTCATTTTCATTTTAGA